>APFE030353639.1:0-20907 GCA_000404065.3 Pinus taeda
AGATAGTAAACAAATTTTTGGAAGGATATCTTCGTTGCTTTGTATCTGATAAATAGACACAATGGGTCAAATGGTTTCCTTTGGCTGAATGGTGGTATAACACTTCCTTCCATACTACAAAAAAAATGATCCCATTTATGGCACTTTATGGATATCATCCACCATCCATCACATCATATTTAAGGGAAAATTCTAAGGTTCAAGCAGTGCAAGATCACATCGAGCATCAACAATAAGTTCTCCAACTCTTAAAGGATAACCTCACCTTGGCAAAAAATAGAATGAAACAGCAAGTAAATCAACATCGCAGTGAAAGAAGTTTTGATGTAGGTGATTGGGTATTCCTATGACTACAACCATATAAACAAACATCCCTCAAGCAAGATAAGAAGGATAATAAATTATCAACAAAGTATTATGGTCCGTACAAGTGTTGCAAAAGATAGGTAGTATGGAATACAAATTGGAGCTTCCTGTAGCTTCCCAAGTGCACCTAGTTTTCCATGTTTCATGCTTAAAGAAGGTTATAGGTGACAAGCTCCAAGTTCAAACAATATTGCCAGAACTTGATGAGGAAGGAAAAATCATATTGGAACCTAAATTAGTCAAAGAGACAAGAACTCGACAGCTACGAAATCGATCAATTTCAGAGTATATCATCAAGTGGAAGAACTTACCCGTTGAATATTCCACATGGGAGGGTGAGAATTTTATATAGAATCATCCAAAAATACTCAAACATTGAGGAAAACACTTTGTTGAAGGAGAGGGGCATGTTAGGTCCCTATAATACTAGTGATTCCCCCATTACTATTGTCATGGTATCCCTTATTGTTATTGTTGTGCCTTTATTGTCCCCATATTGTTATTATTGTGCCCAATAGAAGCCCACTATTTTTATTTTTGTGCCATTATATTATTATTGTTAGGTCATTTTTGGTTATATTGTGACCCCTTAGACTCCTATATATAGAAAGGAGGTTTTGTCATTTGTATCATTCAAGAATTGTTCATTTGCGTAAGGTAAAGGAGGTTGCCGCCTCGAAGAGGTTGATTTCTAAGGCGTTGATCTTTCTTTTCTATCTTTTTTTGAGCTAGTTTCATAACATGTAGTTTGTGGTGTATTTTGAGATTGGAGATTTGGTTTTTGATATTGCACTTTAATGATACATTGATGTAGTTCTCATGTTGAGTAGTTCTCGGTGCTAGTCTGAAATATTTTGAAACAAGAACCACATAGAGGAGTGGAATTGGGTGACTTTGGTGAATTCAATACAAGTGAAATATTTTCTCAATCCAATGGTGATTGGATAGTTCAGAAGAATCTAAGTGAGGCTCGTTGGTCATGGTAGCTTCTAGAAGATCAGAGTCTGTAGAGTTGATTGATAGTTAAGGAGTAATCGGGTGAGGATTGTTGGTCGTGGTTGCTTCCAACGAATAGTAATCCATAGATCTACATGAGAAATATATCTCCATTTGATAATATATAACTACAAATCTATGTAAAGAATTTGTTCGACATAATAGAATATTTGAGCAGCACAACAACAACAGGTGGTTTTTTTGCCTAGAGAGGGTTTTCTACTAGAAATATTCGTGTCATTTATGTTGATTATTTTCTTGGTATTAGAGCGAGGTTCTCGGGTGCAACTTGATCACTGGAGAGTAGGTCTTGGAGTTTTTTTGCATATTTTTTGCAAATTTTTTGAAATGTATCTTCAAGGAATTCCAAATTGGAAGATGAAATTGGATTCATATTTTCTATCCATTGATGAAAATATTTGCTTGTTAGTAGAATATGGAGTTAGATTTGAATTTAATGATAAAGCTAAAGAGATTATTATGCATGGAATTTCAAGATCTAATAAGTTGTATGTGAAGCATTGTGAGTTTGCAAAAGAATTGTTGGACATGTTGCAAAATTTGCATCTTGGAAGAAAAATGCAGATTTCAGAGATGGGAAAAAATGCAAAAGATTCAAGACATATTGTTGTGATAAATCAAACATGCTAACATTATGAAAATGAAATTCCAAGTGACAACAATGATGAATAAAGCAATGTTTTAGAGGGAAAACAAGAAGAAATTAGTAGCAAAGATGAAGAGAAATAAAAGATAATGGTCCTAGAAGCATAATTAAAAAGATCAAAACAAAAAATAAATATCAACAGATGTTGCTACAAATGTTTGATGAAAAGGAGTGTGCATATAAAGAAAAAATTTCAGATTTGAAAACCCAGTTGGAAGATGAAATGAAGATTGAAATTGGAATGAGGAAGCAATAAAAGGAGTTGGAGGATGAGTTCCGAATTGAAAGTTGAAGAAAAATATGAAAGAGAAGAATTAGAGAGGTTCAAAACTAGTGCTCAAGCATCTACAAGCAAATCAGAAATTGTTGGAGAAACTAGTAACAATGAGGAAAAGGTAAATCAACAACTATGCAAAAAGCATAAGAACAAGCATATAAGGCCAAAGAAGAAGAATAGAATTGGAATATGTTATAATTTTGGGATACGTGGACATATATCAGCAATTTAAATCAATGAAAATCAAATCCTCTCATCAAAAGGAGCAACCAAAAGAGAAGCACCCTAAAGCAAGCATGCGAAGAACATCTCCACCTATCAGGTATAATAGTCCATTTTATGGTTGTTGTTTCTTATGTTTCTTATGCAATGATTTTGGCCATAGGGATATTGCTTGCAGGGCACATTCTAACAATAGAAATCATATCAATAGAAGACATCAACCTATTCCTCTATTCCTTGGTCACATAAGATGTTTTGTGTGTGACAATATTGGCCATAAGGCCAAGGATTGCAAGTTTTCCACGTGTTTAAGGAGATTGAATCAGAGAATGGAAAATATGCAAGGTCAATCACACAATAAGACGAAGGATGAACATATGAAAGTTTGAAGGAGAAGAGAACAACAAGGAACTCCCACAAAAAAACTAAGGCCTTCATATTCTTAGGGGGAGCATATGGTTGCATCATGAGTTGGATGTGGATTCTTGGATGTGAAGCTATATCAAAAACCGTGAATGAAGACAAATATGCATTTTTAGAGATGCATGTGTTTAAGGAGAGTTCATGAAGCTTGAAGTGTATTTTTATTTCTGATCTATTTTCTTTTAGATTATTTATCAGTTGAATCAACTATATAGTTATTGATGGTTTTTGGAGCAACTGCATATTGAGTTCTTGTTGATGTTTTTGGAGATATGACAATCACATGGTTGTATTATGTGCATGGTCAAGGTGTGATGGAGGATCACACATTCAGAGGGAGCATTGTTGCTTCCTGATAGAGTTGTAGATGGTTGGAATTATGTTCTTAGGTAGGAGCATATAGTGCATATTCTTGACATTGATTTGAGTTAGTTTTGATGTTGCTTCCGTTGAGATCAGTTGATGTGTTGGAATATTATCACTTATATCTTCTATTTCTAGAAGCATCATGTTTTGATCATGTGTTTATGGATGGATGAGACACGAGAAGGATGATTGTTGTTGCTTATGATATTTTGATGCATGCTGATGATGAGATATTGTGCATTTATGGAGAGGATGGAATTATGTGCTACTCAAAATAATTTATTGCTAGATCTTATGTTGTTGCTTATGTATATTGATGTTTTTCTGCTCACTAATTTGCTGCATGTGCTTTATTGATGATATTTTTTTCACCTATGTTGAGGAGAAGATGAGCTTATGTTGTTGATGGTGATATATTTCAAAATCCCTTATTTCTTGTGCTAGTGCATATATCAGTGCTTCATTATTGCTGCTCAATTTCATTGCATGCGTTGGTCCATATGCTACAAGTGTTGTTACTGCTCCTTGTTGATTTTCTGCTTAGGATTTATGTTAATGATACTATATGTTTCCTATTGTTGAGTTTCATTGATACTTAGTTCATTGATATTGAGGATGTATATGTTACTTCTATAGCATATTGTTATCTTGCTTCTAGCAGTTGATTTTGTTGATGCATATGTAGAGCATGGTGGTGGTTGCTAGTGGTTATCATGATTTTGCTGCAAGATATTCATTATTGAGATGGTTATGACCAAGGTGTTGAGTGGACATACACTAGCACATTATTATTTTAGTCCTTCTATTGTTGCTGCTACACAAATGGATCATATATCTTTTCTCATTGATGCCATGTATTCATGTTATGTTTTTTTTTTAGGCATGCATAGATGAGAGCAGACTTATGTCAAGATGTAAAAACCATGTACCTTTATTATTCTATATTTTGGGCACTTTTCTCATGGAGAGACCCATGGTATCTAGTATGTATTGTAACATGTGTCAATTAGCTATGCATGGGCTAATGGGTGTCATGTCTTATTTTATATATAATTGATGTAGCCCCACTACATTGGGTGGATGATGTAATCTTGGGTCATTAGATTCATTGGTTGGTGATAGGTTTGTTATAATGGAGTCATATGTTAGTCCTATGTATTTGTGAAAATAATGTATTTGATCCATGGATCATTGTATATGTATTATACCTCATCATATACCTTGTCCAAAGTTAGTTGGTGTCATTCATGAGAAGTAGTCCCTTGCACTTGGCAATGAGGCTTATTGTAATGAAGAGGATGTGTTGCTTTAGAAAAAAAGAGAGTGTGATTGCAGCTTCATTACATGCTTAGGGGGAACATGTTTAGTTTCAAAGATTGCATGCCATTGGCTAGAGGTGTTGACAACAAAGTTTCTTGTTTCACATGCTTATCATGTAGGAGATACTTTTTGGTTTGCATTTTCATGATGTTGAGTATGACAAGGGGAGAACTTCTCTCATTTGAAACAGTATTGACATTTATCTTTAGTGTTGGTATGACCCTTTTCCATTGATTCCAAAGGGGGAGATATTTGGATTGTGAAGACCAACTTCACAGTTGCAACTTCTGTATCGAGATCAACCTTAGATGTTAGAGATTGGGTTGAGGTTGACATTAATGCCAAAGGGGGTCCTTTTGGCATTATAGTGTTGGCATTAACATCAACAAGATCATGGTACTACTTGCCATATCATTATGTCAATTCGATGATGACGATGTGCGATGAGTGTATGGTTGTTGCATGTTTGGCTTGATAGTCTTGTTGATTATCATTGATGTCAACATACTTATGACATGACTAGTGGAGGAGATTTGAAGGTTGAATAGAAATGGAATGTGTTGGTTGAAGATGCTACTGTTGTAGGTGGTTGGATTATTGCTACATGTGTTGCATATGCTTCTACATGTGTTCGAAGCATTGGCGTTGCTGCTACATTTGTTGAGATGTTGTTTCCTATGTTGGAGGTGCCTATACAGGTGTTGGAGGTTGTTGTATGACTTGATGTTGCTACCGCAGGTGGTGGAGATGTTGCTACAAGTGCTGGAGGTGTTTGGATAGGTTGTTGTTTCTACTTGAGGAGATGGGGGTGTTGGTATTGATGAGGAGTTGAGAAGACTAGGGATTGTGTGTCATTGACTTGTTGTAGATGTTATTAGTCTATATCATCAGTTGTAGACTTGTTATAAAGAATCGAAGGTGTGTTTAGAAGATGATGAAGGTGTACCTGAAATTTGTAAGAGTCTTGAGATGATTTGATTGAGTTTTCTTTCATCCTCTGCCCCAGTCGCATGGATGATGGGTCATTAGAGTGGTTGAGAGTTTCTAGTTACCGGGAGACAAGCTTGTGAGAAAGATTGAAGAGTGACAATCGAATTTGGTCAGTGTTGTGCATTCGACTGAGAATTTTCACAAAATTTTCTCTGCATTCCTCGTGCAACTCGGTTAAGTTTGGTATTTTGGCAATGTTATTGATAATAATTTTTTAGTATATGGTCAAAAAAGGTAGTGGGGCCTCTACATGCTAATGAAAGTTGAAAATATCAAAATGAAAGTGGATTTAGTGGCTTGATCAAGTCAATGAGATGGATCCTAATCAAATCAAGTGTATGAAAAAAGTTTTCATATCTCAGTAGTTCTTGGTAATTATTGAGTTGAGCACCTCAATTCATCTATATATTGGATATAGCTCAATGATATTTTGGTTGGATGAGTTATGTGTTGAGTGAGTGTGAGTTTGGAGCATTGTGCGCAAGATGTGTGAGAATTGTGTGATGTAGATGTTCTGAGGCAGTTTATAGGTGTAGCGGTAGTTAGATGAAGCATGTTTCAAACATTATTTTTGTGCAATGAGTGAGAAGGTGAAGTGTGGATTTGTAGAAGTGTGTGAAGAGATTGTGTTTTTATTTGTGGTGTATTTGGAGATTGAAGATTTGGTTTTTGATTATGTTCTTTGATGATATGTTGCTGTAATGCTCATGTTGAGTAGTTCTTAGTTCCAGTCTGAAATATTTTGAAACAACAACCACATAGAGTGGAGTTGGGTGACTTTGGTGAATTCAATATAAGTGAACAATTTTCTCAATCCAATGGTGGTTGGATAGTTCAGAAGAAACTAGGCGAGGCTCGTTATTTGTGGTGGCTTCCAATAGATCGAAGTCTGTAGAGTTGATGGATATTTTAGGACTAATTAGGTGAGGATCGCTGGTCGTGGCGGCTTCAACGAATGGTAGTTCGTAGATCCACATGAACAAGAGATCTTCATTTGATAGTAGCCAACTACAACACCATGTCAATAATTTTCTTTACATAATATAATATTTGAGTAGCACAACAATAACGAGTGGTTTTTTTCCCTAGAGAGGGTATTTGACTGGAAATATTTGTGTCCTCTATGTTGATTGCTTTCATGGTTTCATGTTTATATTTTATGCTCTGATTTATGATTTCGTTTTCAGTTTAAGCATGGTTTACATGACTAATAATTTGGAGAAATATATATAAGTGCCTTCACTACCAATTCACCCCCCCTCTTAGTAGTTATCTAGTTTCCAACATCTATTTTCTATGAGGCTACGACAATTTTGTTATGGCATGATATTTTCCGGGTTGAAATATCAACATGAGAAAAAATCCATGAAACCATATCATAGTAAGGGAAAATTTTGGCCCTATTAGCTACGGAATGTTCTCCTAATACCTTCAAACTGATTATTTTTTGTTTAATAAGACCTTGCATTTTTTAACCATCCTCTATATTAAACGAAATAAAAAATCTCCTCCCATCTCATCATACCTGGTTTCTAGGTCTTGTAAGCATAGCCATAGATGAGGAATGGGTTGAGGTTGGCCTCCTATGGCTATGGATTCTTTATTTATTTGCGATTCTCCTTTATTTGCTCCACTTGTTGTTTCACTGTTGGTAATTTTCATTTCTTCCCCATTTTATGCCCCGTGAGTAGAAAATAGAAAATATAAGTTATTTCTAATCAAAAATTGAAATTATGACAAAAATTCTTTGTAATTTCAACCTGCTTACATGGAATTTTTGCACCTTGGTATCATATTTCTTCAATTCAAGTTTCTTCGAACCATGTTTAAGATAATGAAAAACACATGAAAAAGATATGTTCTAGGTTGTTTGTGATTTTTGTTTAAAACTCAAAGATTGTGTGAATTAATTCATTCATTAATTTCCCTTTATGTGATCCAACAATTTTTTTTTTTTTTTTTTTTGGTAAATCGAGATAACATCATAGAAATTTATTGGTGATATCAAAATGAATCCATTAAGAATGAAATGATCAAACTTCAAATCAATTCATTTCAATAAAATAAAAACAAAATGCATGCAAATCGAAGAAAGAAATATTATTTTATTTGGGGAGTCAGCTAGTTGGTTGGTCGAAAGGTCGGTAGTCTTTTATGTATTGAAGTTTTATTCCTTCTCGATTTTGAATACACAAGAGTCGAGTGTTAATCGTAGGTTGGGTAGTCTGGTGGTTGGGATAAAAAACATTTCTTTAAAATTATGACTCCTGCCTCCAACTTATGGCCATTTTTTTATTTTATTCTTAATATTTTTCAAAGGTTTGTAGGTCTTTTAAAGAAAAACACTAAAAAAATTGTTTAGAGAATTTGTTTTTCTTATGTAAAAAAAAGAGAGGGTTTTTGTAGTCCTAACAACACATCCCAAGGTATCTTAGAAACAACACGCTGTTTAGGGTGGAAATCTACATTCTTTTCTATTTTTTTTCCATTCTCGTAGTTCTTCTACCTGGTTTCTTCTATCGTGTAGTCCTAGTAGCAAAGGAGGGATGAATTTAAGCCCAATACAATTTATTTTTAGCCTCTAAACTATTCTATTATACAAGGGTGTCCTTTCGAAGGCATTTATTAGTCCTTCTAGAGAGTTATATCCTTTTATTCTTGGGCTATGTGGTAAAGAGTACAACCTCCTCTAACAAGCCTATTAGTTCTCAGTCCCTTGTAATCTAAAAATATATTCAAAGTGTACGATGGGTTGTTCTTGTCTCTCTATGTAGGATAGTGCCAAACTAGGCTCTTTAACAATGAGTCTATGATTGTTGGTGATAAGATGAGGTCCTCTTAATTATGCTATAATCCATAAAGGTTCATTTTCCTCCCTAGTCATGAGTAAGCCAAGAGGCCAATGCCATTAAATGTACATCTCCCATTCTTGAGCTGGGATCCAAAAAATTCATACCAATCATTATCAAATTATGTATGAAAAATTTAGACATTTTAGCTTAATGCTGAATACTAGATTTATGACAAAACTCAATAAATTTTATGTAGTCCTGTAAAGGGAGCAAGCCATGTTGTGCTAAGGTATTGATCTAAAATTGGATCCAAAATTCTTTAAGGAACATTGCATAAGTTTTTTATGGGTTTCTGCATTGAGTGACTTCCATAACCAAGCTTGCCATGGTGGCAAGCTACTCCTCTTCCTCTTGTAATTGGGCCTTTAGCATGTGATTCTCAATTTGTAGTTGTTTACTCATGTTATCTTCTTTGAATATTATATAAGCCATATCATCACCAATATTCTTCATATTTTCTTCTATCAGATCCACATCCTCAACTCCTTTGATATTGCAATTTTCATCCACCAGTGGCTTCTACCCCTTTTTTTTTCTAGCTCAAAGAGGATTGAGATTGCAAAATTGGTAGGCATTGTATGTCATACTTCAAAGAATTTACCATAGGATCCAAGGTATGGTTGGGGATTTGGTCCTTGCAGCTCTTGTCATCCTTCATCTCTTTCTTGTAGTTGTGCGACACCCTCCTATAACACAACCCTACTTTCCTTTAACATTGTTTTTCCTTCTTGTAGCATGGAATATTATTCTTACAACTTGAGGATATCTTAAGTCTTGGTTCCTATGGTGCTTGGTTTCTTCTATGATGTTGGCATTGTTTTCCTTTGGTTTTGAGGGAGGGTATCTCTTCATATTGTTTCTTATTTTTCTCCAACTTTCCCTCCTGCTTAACATTTGACCCCTAAATGGTGATGGGGCTTGTTAAGGATGGTTGAGAATTTCTTTAATTATATTTCTTATAATCTTCTTGAAATATAGAGGGCCTTGCCTTTTCCTCCTCCCCTTGTGCTTGACAAGTGTACTTAAGGTTACAACGGTGTGTTACATAGTATTTTGTCACGCCTCTTGCACTTCCCTGTGACATACCCTAAAGTGCCCAAAACATGATACTTATACAGTATACTCATCAATGTATATAGCTCAGATCCATCCTTTAACTTTTCTTGGAAAATATCTAGAGATTTCCCTGAAGAAGTAACTCATGAAACCCTAAAATGAGAATCATTGCCCTTACGAAGCTCAAAACCACGATGATTCCCTATTGCACCTTGTTAAGCCAGTGATGGCATCCCTCTATTCTCTCTCATACTCACGATGGTCTCAAAAAGGAAGTTTTCCGAAAGAGGATGAGAAGCTTCATGATCTAGAAGCTTCTAGAGCAACGAGTTGGAGGTGGTTTTGCATAGATGAGGTCGAATCCTCCTAATTTGACCTCTTGGTCTTATCCCTATAAGCTACCTCCTTAAGATGTGGGCCTAATCCTATCTTTGGAGGAGATCTAAATCCCTCTCCCAGCCTATAAATTCTGCCCCTACCATTCCCAAATGGTTTATCTATGTCTATTTGCACCCCTATGCTGAGCTTGTGGTTAGAGGTTATTCATTAGACTTGGAGAAGGAGTGTTGGAGAGTTTATTGGCTTGGACTTAGATTAACACTCAACGAGAGACTTTCAAATTCAAGGCTATGGTTGTAAGCCTCCCCTTTATTCTTTAAATAGTAATACAATTGTTGGTTCATCTTCCCAATACATATGTTCATGTATGTATTTGTTTGACATTCCTTGATCAGCTGAATAGATTATTACTAGATTTGGTATTGGTTTTGGCATGTTTTTTTGTCTCTTAGTTGTTTGTGCAAGTACATAAGCGCTGAAAGAAGTAGGAACAAGACCTAGATAAGTGCAGTTAGAGGATTCCAAAAAAGGAAATCAAATTAACATTAGATCAAGGTATGCCTTCTCTCTTGTTCTATTTTTCAATCATAATCTAGGAAGATGTCTAGTTGATTGTCCTCTCAAGTTTCTAGACCCACTCATTGGGATAGAGGGATCATCTCTGTGTTCAGAGAGGACTAACATTGTCAATAAAATGGTGACTCCAATAGGGAACCTATGACCCTTTCCTTCCCTCCCTTCACCTTGCCTTTTGACGAGTTTGGTCAACCATTGATTTTTAGACTTCATTGCTTGCTTGTAGTCAGTGTCATTGCCTGGTAGATGTCTGGAGATTGTTAACTTGAGCTTTTTTTGAAAATTTTAGATTTCTTTGTCCTTTTCCTTGACCATCATGGATATGAGCCTGACAATCGCGATGATATCATGGTTTTTTTAGTTACAGTAGTGATGATCACTACTTTGCTACTCACAAGTGCGATGATTGCAGAAAACTTAGAAGTTTAGGGTTTTCTCTTTGATTTTTGGTTTCAGTTGTCTTCTCCTTGTAACTTACCAGTGCATTTGTTCATTGACTCTCTCATTGTCTGCTTGCAATTTATTTTGACATGCCTTGAGTGTTCTTGAAGTTTGATTAGCCTTTAAGGGTTCTAGGTCTTCTAGGTCAACCTTAGTACACTCGTTGGTCTTCCAATCAGAGATTGATTTCCTATGTTAAAAAAATCTTTGTGTGTTCAGACCTACTTGTAGATTCCTTTTGGTTCTGGTGCCTTAATTTGTTTTCATTAGTGGATATTGTGAAAGTTTCTTAGGATTCATTCGACAAGCAATATATTACAAATTGATTGTATATTTGGAATCAAAAGAAAGTGTTTGTTTTTAAGTTGTTTATGTTTTGAACTAAAAGTGAAAGTGCTATTCTTTTCTTAGTTTTTAGAACATTCTGGGTTGCATTCGAATCATTGATGTGAAAGTGATTTTCATACTTCTTGGTTTGCTTGCCTTCTCTTTCCCTTTGTGGTAGATTACATTTGTTGCATTTGTTGCTTTAACATTTGTTTTGTTATGCATTTGCTTATCATATGAAAGATTAGATTTCGTATTTTTGCATTTAGAATTTGAAGATGGTCATAGATGCATATTGTAGTTGGTTTGATGTGTGATTTGAGTGATTTTATTCCCTACATAGATAGCCATCATTGAATTGAAAGATTTCATTTCATCATCTAGTTTTCATTTTAGGAAGAAGAAACATCTTTAGGGCCTTGAAATTGAGACATAGTTACAATATCAACTTTAAAATCTATCAATTAAGCTAAGGAGAATTTGAAAAATTAATAATCATATATAGTGGTCTAGGTTAGAGATGTGTTCCAACATCTTTAAAACTTAGCAGTTGTCGTTAGCTTTGGCATTAGACAATGCTAGCATGGACTTGTGACCCTCGTACCATTGCATATATAAAGGGGGAACCCTCTAGGTTGCAATCCTTTATCCACAGGAAGCCAATTCTATCACCCTGTAAACATGATACACTGAACACAACATTTAGGGAGATTGCACTCACGTACATTATGTCCTTAGTTAATTTATTGGATAATGTTGGGTAGCGAATCCCCCACGTAATGTTTTTTGTGCTTAAAGTCCACAATTTTGGGTAATGGTATTGTAAAGGCTCCGCGAAGTGTGTGGAGCACAAATTGTAATGAGTCAAGTCAAAGGGTTGTCCGCCCTCAAATAATGTAAGGTAATGTAAAGTGATTCGACCTAGCCATGGTTCGTGGACCATGGGAATGTATAAATAGAGCAAAGCTCTAAGGTGTAAAGGAGTTTTGGGGAGTTGGAAGCTATGAAGAGCAAGTAAGCAAGAAAGCATCTGTAAATATGTGTATGGGTTAGTAGAGTAGATAGAGGTTCCGCAGTTGTGTGCGCGGAAGCCTGGTAGATTTCGCAGCTATGTGCGCAGACCCCTACAACTGAGTGCACAGGGTAGGAAGTGGATTGTAACTAGAAAAAGCATTAATAAAGATAAGTTGGTTTTGGAACATTGCATATCTATTTCTATATTTCTATTTATGCATCTGTTTATAGTTTATGATTGCGCGCATGTCTGTTTATGTTGAGTGGTAAGTGACTGCATTGGGCCCACTTAATTTAATTCAATATCTATAATAATAATAAGCATAGTAAAGGGTAAATAACATTCGCGCTCTTCATTTAAGCCGTGTGAAGGTAGTTGCATTGGAAAAACAGCTATGCGGAAGTAGCGCAGTGCATAGAGTGGGATCACCAACCTTCCAAGACCCATCAAGACATCCCAACGGTGCGGAAACCTAGTTCTAGCACCCTCCCATACTACCTCGAGTGAGACCTCAGTCCGCGCTCCACGGACTGTTGCCGAAAAGGGCTGGTAGTTTCTGGATTTGTTTGGCTAAATCACTTCTGAACCTGGGTCAAGCCCCAACAAGCCAACAAATGGTTCTGTTTCCGGGACTGGGATCTACCTAAGGGATGCCTAATGTTAGAACACTAGAACCCTACGAAGAAGGAAATTGAAGATTGGTTGGATCAGAATCTTCACGAGTTCGTAACATAGGAAACAGGACTCCAAGATATCCGAGAAGAGGTGGATGGATCGCTATGTATATACGGAAATCCACGAGTTCTTCTTTGCGACCTTCTCTTCATAGTTGTATCATTGGATCACGAGGTTAGCTGAAACCAGGGAAGGTTCAACATCGATCAACCGATAGTGTGGACTCCAGAGTTAGTACGCAGACTAGAGGCATCAGAAGATAATATCGTGAGGGCTGTGGACCATTGGCTCAACCAAATAATAGGGGGGTTTATCACTGAGTTCATGATAGACACAACTCTGAGCTATAGTGAAGCATAATGGAATTTTCTCAAGGGTTCACAAGGTAGGTACATCAAATCCCTGAATACCTAGATTAAGATGCTATTATGTGAGATTATGCGAATACATTAATGATTGGAACGACGTGAAGTAGAAAGATATACAAAGGGATCGAAGGGTTAGGAAATAGTCCTTTAATTTCGCCCCCATGAGCGAGAGAGGAAGAGTGTGCTCGAGTTTCCCCAAGAAGTGTGGTCAGTTTGATAAGGCAGCAAATTCCACAGTTATCACCTCCACTTACACCATCACCCACTTCACCTACTCCACCTCCATCTTCAACCACCCTGCCTCCACCAAACCCGCAGTTTCGCATCGTGAGCGTGATCAAGCTACCTGTACTCAAAGGAGTAGGGAATGAGGATTCAGACTAGTTTTGGTTCGTGGTAAGAGCAGTGTGGGAAGCCCATGGAGTCATAGATGACAACATTAAGAAAGCCACATTGGTGTGTGCATTAAAGGATCGCGTGCTAACCTGTTATATCAAGCACTCGAATGATTACCCAAATGCAGGAATAACGAAGATCCAGAATGTGCTGAACATAGAATTTAGTTGGCTGAAATTAGAGATACAGTCAATCATTGGATTTAAATAGATTGTGATGCTTCCAGGTGAGACCCCCTAGGATCTGGATTAGAGATTAAAGAGTATGATCTATGAGGCTAATATGACGCTAACGGATGCACAACACCGCACATGGTTTGTGGCATCTTTGACACCACACCTGAGGACAGTGCTGTCATAGTAGAAGCTTTCAACCTAGGCCAAAGCACTAGAAATGGTGATGAGGTTGCATGAAACACCGATACAGGACTTGGGATTGGGAGTCCAATAGATCTACGCATAACTACAGAACCTATGCTTGGAAATATAGAGTTTGAAGTAGAATAGGGCACCCCGGCCAGAGACGTGCAAATAAGTGCGGTGCATAAAATGTAAAGGCCAGGGCCACGACAAGGATCGTTGTCCAGTATTCACAAACTACTTGGCAGGGGGGGTACCAATGCCGTTGAGACTAGAGGCATAGGTAGGGCCAAGTGCGGCACCCATGCTTTAGTGCGTGATCTGTCAGGTGGGGAGGGAAGCACACAATGGACAATTGTCATTTGTTACAGAAGTATACATCCCAGCACCTGTTTTGAATTTTTTGTAGATCAGTGGGCCATGATGAGTGTACTTGTTACAGCTATGAGTTAATGATGGAGCGAACCCCGACATATAGAATGAAAACAGAAACATGAGGCCTTGACCTAGCTGTGGGGATGGCACATGCTGGATTCCAAGGGCGAGGTCAAGGATGAGGAGGAATGGGGCTAGGAAGGGGCCGCAGACAGCTAATCTGTTACAACTACGTAGGACCAGGGCACTACGCTCATAATTTTACCAATCTGATGAGACTATCTTGTTCATAATGTGCTCAATTCGATCATGAAGTAGTAGATTGTCCTACGTTGATCACACAGATGCATGAGAAAAGGGTACTATAGCCTACTCCAACTTAGAATATCCAGATGATGAGATCCGAACTATGCGAAGAAGTCCCCAGCGTGAACATGGTGCTCAAACGTGGTGCGACCACAGGGGAAGATAAGGGGAAGCATCCTGATGAAGATACATGGGTTCACAAGGCTCCTACAAAGGAACCTGATTTTGACCTGGAATGCGCAAAGGATACATTTATGGAAGCTAAGAAGAGCTTCACGGAGGCCTCTACTTTAGGTAGTAAGGATCAACTAGGGCCGGGAATGGATCCTTCTATGCTTACTACCTTTTTAGAGACATGCATGAAGCTACTACGTGACAAGAAGGTAGTTAAAGGAATATAAGAGCTGATCACTAGGTACGCAAGGTTAGGTGAACCACACATTGTCCAGAAGCTGGGAAGGCATGCATTATGCACCAGGAGGGAAATGAGATTGACAACATAGATTGGCGAGTATGAAATGGATTAGTTAATCTTGGACTTGGGTTCAGATGTGAATGTATTACCCAAATAGACATGGGAATGCATGGGTAGGCCCACATTACAGTGGTCCTCGATTCAATTGCAAATGGCGAACCAACATAAGATTTTTCCCATGGGAAGGTTACAAGGGGTAACAGTGGACATCAAAGGCATGAGCATACAGATGGACTTTGAGGTGATAGAGATTTTTGATGACAATAAACCTTACCCCACGTTGCTAGGAATAAACTGGGCCACGAATATGAATGGAGTCACCAACGTGAAGAAGCGGAAGATGATTTTCAAGAAAATGTCTCTACGCATAGTGGTTCCGCTAGATCCAGCCGAAGGAGTGCTCTACACTAAACTTGTGTGTGATGATGACAATGACAATGAGCTAGATTGCATTTACCAGATAACGGTGCAAGACCAGGATCAGGCGAACCCAACTATAGATGGGAGAATCTCATGGGAGTGCAACAGTTCCTGTACTTTAGATTCAGATGAAGAAATAGAACATTGGCAAAATCGGTAACACGAAGAAACAATGCTGAATTGACAAACATATGATGGGGAAATAGGTGTTCATAAATTCTTAGACAAATTTGAAAGCGCAGTGCCAGAATAGCAGTGGTATGGTGTGCTAGAATGGGTGTTGCACACGACACCCGTGGAATAGTGGAAGACATATCAAGGAAGTTTGGGAAGTTGGAGCGAATGTTGTAGGATGATGTGCGTACGTTATTTTGGAAGACCCCAACTAAGGTAGATTAACGGAAAAGGGTAGAACAACTTGCATGCACACCTTTTTTGATGGGTACAAACATATACTGAATAGATTGTTCCAGCACGTGGCAGTATTACAATAGCAGGCCAGAACAAGGTGCATTGGTGGAAGAAAAGGATCGCACTACCAAGTTTGAAAAAGGAATCATTCACCAAGGTATGCGAAGTCGTGCATAAGGGACAAAGGATACAATGTACAAAATGGGACCTGCATGTCCCAGTAGTCAGACGGGCGTATATGGCACTATGCTAGAACCTAGCCGCGAAGTCGAGTTCAAGGCTGCAGAATGGTATAGGAACTTATGTCCTTGAAGAACCTCCGCAAGAGGCCGGGGATGTAGTAATACCAGTAAAGAGAACAACATGCGAAGTCCAGAATGAAGAGATCACAAGACCGCACGAAGAGGAGTAGAATGGATTCAGGAAGCCATTCGGCAAGGGAATGCACAATTTTGTGAACTAGAAAGAAACAGGGTGCTACTGAGATTGAATAGTATGATGCTGGATGCGGAGATTAAGCAGTTGGAAAGGGAACTAAGGGAATACTTTCTGAATGGAAAACTTGGAGAGTTGTAGCCAGATGCACGCAAACCTAAGGATAGATTGGAGGAATATCACCGCAAGCTAGTTGATCGAATGCCGTGGCTAAGGCCACATCTTACTCAGGATGGAAATCAGGAGAGCACGCTGCATCTAGCAGCGAGCATAGTGACGAAAATAAAGACTATGTCGTGGCTTGTTCAATAAGGCACGGTAGTGTTGCACCAAGGGGGTATGACCACCTAACTAGCCGAGGAAGGGACAGTCTCACCGCTCTAGAGAGTTGAAAGAGAGCGCGAGACTATAAAACAGTCTGTTTTGGTGCTACGCAATGACAAGGGTGCATGCAGGGTCAACGTATCACAAGGGTCGCAGTCATGCAGAGGGGACTATGCTGTTGCGTGGATAGAAAAGGAAGTGACCATTGGTGTCACTTTCATGACAAGATGTCCAAGTTAAGGCAAAAAGGAGTGGGCAATGAGCATTCAAGATACGAATTAGGAGACAGATTCAGAATGATATACCATAAATCTCGCATTAATGACTCGAATAAGGGTCCAATCGTCAATTTTGAATTTCAACAGGCCTGTAAATCAGAGTTGGTCATCCACCGAACAACCCATGGCATCTTGAGAATTAAGTTATCGCACTATCAAGTAGGTATGGACCCGTCAAACTTCGAAGCTTCGAGAGCAAGCCCAATGTTTGCAACATTGATGAAAGAGATACAGGACCTTCTAAGCAATGTAATGTTGATAGCCAAGGACGTCATGCCAAGCCCAATCCCAATGGGGGGAGAGGTACCAAAAATTCCTAGATCGTCCCGAACGTCGAGGCCAAAAAAGGACCCACAAGTAGCAGGACCTGTCCGAATGTCTCCGCAGAACCCGTGGTCTGGTAAGATATCTATGGAAGACAAGGGCAAGATAGTGAAACTTGAGGTAGAAGATGGAATTCCGTTTAAGGGTTCATCTCTGGGCTGCATATCCACGACGAAACTTGAAGATTGGGACCTCGCGAACAGCAACAACTCTCTTGAAAAACTGCAACACAAGTTTCAATAGAAATTGAGTATATTGAACCAGAGATTGCAAGCTTTCTAGTCTACGCATTTGACATCTTAGCTAGAGATAAAATCCTACGCATTGTCACTTTTTGATAACCTAGCAAAGCAGAAGGAGCATCATAAGTTAAGAGAATTATTAGGGGCAATGGAGCAGGAGCTTGAAGAAGCGTTGAAGGAGGAAATGACAGAGCAACAGATTGTATGGCGTCACTCACAAGGAAGGCAGACTGTGAAGCCTTGGCAGCGTGACTCGCCACACCAATGGGGTGACTGAGGCTGAGTCAAAATGTTTGTGTTGGGGGCCTATGGGGTAGCAGATCCCTCGCGTAATGGTTTTGGGGCTTAAAGCCCACAATTTTGGGGCTTAAAGCCCACAAGTTTGGGTAATGATATTGTAAAGGCTCTGCAAAGTGTGCAGAGCACGGATTGTAATGAGTCAAGTCAAAGGGTTGTCTGCCCTCAAAGAATGTAAGGTAATGTAAAGTGAGTCAGCCTTCCCATGGTCTGTGGACCATGGGAATGTATAAATAGAGCAAATATCTAAGATGTAAAGGAGTTTTGGGGAGTCAGAAGCTATGAAGAGTGAGTAAGCAAGAAAGCATCTGTAAATCTATGTCTGGGGTAGTAGAGTAGATAGAGGTTCCGCAGTTGTGTGCACGAAAGCCTGGTAGAGTTTGCAGCTGTGTTCGCAGATCCCTGCAGCTGAGTGCGCAGGGTAGGAAGTGGATTGTAACTAGAAAAAGAATTAATAAAGATAGGTTTATTTTGGAACATCACATATCTATTTCTATATTTTTGTTTATGCATCTGTTTACAGTTTATGATTGTGCGCATGTCTGTTTATGTTGAATGGTAAATTACCATATTGGGCCCACTTAATTTAATTCAAGATCTATAATAATAATAAGAACAACAAAGGGTAAAGAACATTCACTCTCTTCATTTAAGTTGCGCGAACATAGTTGCACTGGACAAACAGCTGCGCGAAAGTAGTGCAACATGTAGAGTGGGATTGTGAGCCTTCTAAGACCCATCAAGACATCCCAAGGGTGCAGAAACCTAGTTCCAACACCCTCCCATACTACCTCGGGCGAGACCTCAGTCCGCGCTCCGCGGGATCTTGCCAAAAAGGGCTAGTGGTTTCTGGATTTGTTTGGCTAAATCACTTCTGAACCTAGGTCAGGCCCCAACAAGCCAACAATTGAGGTGTATAATGCAGTTCATGGTTACTTGGTACTCCTTTTACCTAGATTCATCTGAGTAGTCATTTGATCTTTTCTGAATATTTATTGAAAGGATCATCGAGCAACTTGTCCTTTCACGCTCGCAAAACCATTGAAAGATACTAGAGTCACCTTTACACACAAGATAAACATGTCATCCCAAGAAGATTATTCTTAGAAAAAATTGAGTAATTCCCTGTTAATTTCAAGACTGTTAAAGCCTTAATAAAAAATTTTCCTTTCCTTTTTTGCTGTTCAAGGGAAAGCATCATGGCTGAACCATTGAGTCTGTTGACACCCAATCATCAGGATTGGGTGAATAACTGAAATTGATGTAGATAAATAATAGAAAATATGAAGAGTCACTGAGAGATAAAATGAATAGTCTCTCCCTCATGTATATAATAAAGACCAACCTGAATGAATATCATGAATTGATTTGAGGAGTTACCTCCTGGTCTGACATGGTATCAAATCCAGTGCCATTTTTGGCTCCCAACTCCATTTTGTAACTCGCTTCTGCCATTTCTTCAGAACTCTGACTCTGTCCCTCTGCCAATTTTCCTGGTACAGCCTTCCACGCTCCTCCACATTCATGCTTTGCCACGTTCTTTTCTCTGAATATTGCATTGGTGTGGTCTGACATGGTCTAATAATGCTGCTCTCTAGTGCTCCCATATTAGAGTAATAACTTATGAAGTGTTTTCATAAGTTACATTCGCTGCGCGTTGCTTGTCGATGAAATTGAGACTCCTGCCGTAGCCACTCCCACCTCTGCCTTTAGACAAACTTTGTAATCATTGTGAATTTGCATTGGGGAAACTCCCACTTCCATCAATGCATATCCCCACAGCAGGAAGAAGGATTGTTCATTTTACGATTACATTGTGCTAGTACAAAAGCAAACTCTTCCTTAACATATTGGCAACAACATGAGTCATGGGAAATTCCTCAGGTAGGGTGATAATCTGCATAATGCCAGTGCGATCCTGCAAATTAAAAAGGGTAACAGCTCCATGAATTTGATGGAGGGCCACCCATCCGCATAGCATCACACGCTTGCCCACATCTTCATTCTTCACCTCTCCACATCCATCTGTCCTACTAACCCATTGCAAACCTGGGGCTTCTGTTTGGGATTTGGTGATTACGGGTTGTGAATATATTTTAGATTGAATAGAGTTCAATTTACGTGAACAGAATTTCAATGTGGACCTCAACAGAAGAGAAGAATAATAAGATGAAGATAAGCATGGAAATTGAGATATGGAGGACCGAACGATATTAAGGAAGTGCGCACAAGTGGAGAGAATGTGGGAAAATGGATGGACAAGGGAATTGCTACTCACCCTACTATCTAGAGCCTATGCGTGAGAGCCTCCTCTCCTGCGTGAATGGTATGATTTATTTTTTTTAGTGACTGTGAGCTATTGCATTGTATATGGCATTGAATATTAGATTCGGTGAATGGTGAATACTATTACCTTGTGGTGTATGGTATTACATTTTGTATAGTGATACATCTATCTCCATATATCAAAATCAATTTTCTTTTAGCAGAAGAAGTATTTTTATAGCACTCAGATTTTACAATGCATTCAATCATATCTATTGTGGGAGTTGTTGGAAATAATACTGAGAGGGGGGGTGAATCAGTATTATCACATTAATAAAACTTTTTCATTTCCAAACTCTGATTCATATATGCTACTTCCACAACTTCTTATGATTAGGTTAATTGATCTTCAATGAGTGCATTAGAACATTATCAACCATATTATCAGTTAACAGATGCAGTAACATAGAATAGATCATCACACATAAGGCACAAACATGAACACCATGATATAAGGTGGAAACCCAATGCAGGAGAAAACCACCTGCTGCAAGTCATCTCAATCTTCTTCTTAATAAGAAAATCCTTTACAATATTTGTACTGGTGCAGTATTATACTAGTACGGGAGCTACAACCCCCTTTTCTCTTGTACTAGCCGATCCATTTACTAGTACGCAGGCTGCTACCTGCTACAATGCTCCAAATATTCCCCTTTGCTTTTGT
>APFE030353642.1:0-23510 GCA_000404065.3 Pinus taeda
TCAGTCGGTTTGATACTCTGCTGAGTTAAACTGGGTAGCAGCAAGGCAGACCCTCTGGCACTTGTGGGCTATTCACTGCCCAGCAAGTCGAACTCTCAGCAGGATAGAAAAAGGTCGTTGATATCAATTATAGCTGCCAAAAGCGAAAGGAAGAACCCTCATTTTGGGTGAATTCTATCGTTGAGTTTTCTTCAATTCTGACTTAAACCTTCAGAATCGTTTGCCAAACTGAATTTTTCAACTTTGATTCTGAATATGCTTACTGCCTATTTTCAAAACTTCCGTACTTCATTGCCGCGGAAGTGAGTTGTGGTGGCTCTGTTGCAATGCTTTCCAAAACAACAAGTTTGTTATATTTAATACTGTGAATTCTCACTTCCCATGCTCAAACGCTGTATTTCATTGTTGGAGAAGTGGGTGATGGTGGTTTTGAATGCAATATTGTGCAACATAACAAAATTGTACTTTTAATTCTGAGCATTCTTACTGCCTATTTTCAAAATCTACATGTTTCAACAAGGTTATGGTGGCTCTGTATACAATGCTGCCCAAAACAACAAAATAGTATAATTATGAGTATTCTAACTAAGTTATTGCCCATTTTCAAAATCTGTTTTTGTTGTTGTCTGCTCCGGTGGGTTTGTGTGCAATACTGTCCAAAACAACAAAATGTTATGTTTAATTCTGAGCATTTTCACTCTCATTTTCAAAATCTATGTGTTGCATCGTCAGAGAAGGGGATCTTGGTGGCTTTGTATGTAATACTCTTTATCTGCAGGTAAATGACAATATCAGTTTTAGGGAATCAAGGGATAGGGATAGTGGGTGGAACAATAGCTAGAAATTATGTTACCCATGAACTGCAATTGTGTGAAAAGGCCATCTTGTGCTGCATGGTGAAATTGCAGTTGAAACGAAGCGATGGAATAGCTGCAGGCACATCCCGATTGATGAATGAGGCAGAACTAATATGCCGACATCAAGGAGGCATTGCTAGCTTTGTCCCTCCATTGAATTTTGCAATGGTAGACAAGGGGGTTTATAGATCAGGTTTCCCCAACCATGCAAACTTTCCATTTCCGAAGACCTTAAAGCTTCGTTCTATAATGTAAGTAGTATGGGTTGAACTGAAAGTGCTTTTTGCATATCAATTTCAGTGAAGGGCGTTGACATTGCTTGGAGATATTGCTGTTAATTGTTTATGATAATAGTGAAGAATGTTCCTTCAAGAGTAAGTGAATAAGTGCGGGGATTCAAACATTATAAAAGATGGGAATAACTAAGATGTGCTGGTTGTATTCTTGTGCAATTTCTAGACATCGATACAATCATGGCAAGATGTGGAAGTTTTTTATTGATTCTTCTCCATTCTTTTGATGGTTTATTTGTTTTTATTTGATTTATCTTGAATGATGTAGGCATTTGTGTTTCATGGCGGTTACCGTTCTTTTTGATGTGAAGATGTAGAAAACGCATGCATAAGCATAATTGACAAAATATGAAGTAATATGCTAACGAATTTGTCTACATTGAATGAATGGCAGTTCACTCTGCCCTGAGCCTTATCCAGGAATATGGAGTTTCTAAGAGCTGAAGAAATTCAATTTTTCCATTTTGGAGAAAAGTATTACAAAGTCAGTTACATTCAAATACTTTTTCTCTTTCTTTTTGAGGGGATCATTTGTGAGTAAATTTTCATGTGATGTATATGAGCTTTGAATGCAAAATCTTTTTTTGGAAAGGATATGAAAATGATCTTCTGTTGCAGTACAATGTGACTCTTCTTGAAAAGAGAACAACCAAAAGTCTATTGTGACGCTTTGGGTGATCAGATAGTGCAATCCATGTGGCTTTCAGACTTACTTGACCCACGCCTTTATGGCCACTGGTGGAATCTGCCCGACAAAGCCAGAAAGTGTGCCTTTTGAGCTTATCACAAACTTCAAAATACTCATAAACAAAAAATATCCATAGGGGTTTAACAAGGGGGAAACTAATTACCTTATGAAATACTTTCGGGACAAACGCTCAACAGCCTTTGGAGATAACATGCTTGTGGATCCCAGACTTGCCTTTATGATGGCCTCTAAAGGAATCCACCTGATATAGCAGAGAAGCGTGTACCTTTTAAGCTTATTGCAAACACATGAATACTCGTTAAGAAAAATATCGATAGTATTTTCATCAGGGTGAAATTTATTGCCTTGTGAAATATTCTCAAGAAAAACTTTTAAGGGGCCTTGGGAAGCACCATGCTTGCAGTTGGTGGATGTAATGGTAAAATAAATAGTGATTGTCCTGACGATGAGCCACACTTGTTGGTTCGAAATGGGTCCACAAATGAATTTTGATGTGATTATCACCGAAAACCTGTCTCAAAAACTCGATATAGGTCACAGAAGCTTCAATTCAACAAATAGATAACAAGAATGTTCGTTGAATCGACAAACACAACTTCAGGCCTAGATTCTGCCACGTGGTTCGCGAGAGTGGTCGTTCATGGCCACTGCAGGATGAGTAATACTAAAAGCGATGGAAAATGAAAGCATATAGAACCAAACCAACACATGTAGGAGAATAATTCTAATAATTTGTGTGGTTATTGAATAATTTGTGGTGTTGTTTTCTGATATAAATGTTGCTATACTTTCTGTTCTTGTTCTATTTGGAGCTCTGCAAGTGTTATTACAACCGTGGTGATTAGGGCTAGGAGCTTAAAAATAGTACATGGCCTTTTGGTGCTATAACTTTTGCTACAAACTATAGATTTGAGTGAGTTTTTTGTGTCAGAAAGCTGACTTGGAGATCTTTCCTTGCATGTATAATTTTACATATATTGGAGATGCAACCAGGAAGCTACAGCCAATGGAATTTCAGCTTCTGAATGAGTTGTAGATCAAAGCCAAAAATAACAGCATCTTGTCGAAGTCATATCTTTCTACAAAGGACGTCAAATCTAAATGCAGCTATTCCCCTGTAAAGTAGACTTAAAGAACTTGGCAACGATATATGATATACCTTACCTCTGTCAGAGGTGTATGAATACCAGTACAAATCCCCTGTAAAGTAGACTTAAAGAACTTGGCAACGATATATGATATACCTTACCTCTGTCAGTGGTGTATGAATACCAGTACAAACAATTTAAGCTTTGAAATCAGTCCAGTCAAGGGCCAAAACCATGTCTAGTTCTAAGGAGAAAAACTTTTGCTTGGCACGACCAAATTCTGTGAGAGCGGCCTCTGAACTAAATCGAATATGGGTGAAATATAATAGTTTAGGTTCCGGTCAATGTAACCTTTTGAATCTTGACAGACAACCAAATTCGGTGGGACCAAAGCCATTGAAAAGTGCAGATCCACAATTTTGTCTAGATATATAATATTGCAGGTTTTGGTGTACAACCAAAGTAGATACGATTTGTCAAAGTTGGTGCCTCGTTATTGGCTCAAACCAATTATTGATTCCATCTGGCTTTTCTTCCTGGATACTGCTTCAGAATGAAGGTGGAACTGTTACCAGGTTATGATCACTAATTCTAAGGCTAGAACTAAGGCTCATGCTAATACAGATTAATATACTTATCAATAAAGAGAATTCAAGAGAGAGATTATGAGCCTAATTCATACGTTCCACCAGGTTATGATCACTAATTCTAAGGCTAGAACTAAGGCTCATGCTAATGCAGATTAATATACTTATCAATAAAGAGAATTCAAGAGAGAGATTATGAGCCTAATTCATAGATGTATACATGGATATCACAAGATTTTTAGTTTATTGGCCTTATGCTGAAATGTTTGAAAATGATGATGGATCATTATAGTAGAGTGATGACCCAGGGACTATTCCTCAAAATCAAGTTACTGTTTTAGAAATGACGACGTGGCAGATTTACAGCAAATGTTTTCGGGTTAAATGTGCCTATGAGCCCAATTTCAGATATTTCATTAGTTATTATTATCAACGACTGAAATATCTGCTATTAGAAGAAGATATGTGCATTTATCAGAAGAGCTAATGCCTTTATTCTATGAGGGAAAGTTACTGCCATTCTCCCCATTTGTACTGGTCTAGACTCTGTACAACTTCACCCAAGGTCAGCTCAGTCTTAAATAAGGGGTGGCTTGCTATTAGTTGCAGATAAACTGCTGAAATAAAAGCAGGCTGACTTTGCAATAATTGAGTGTATAGGAGCATTCATAAATATTGGTTGGCTTCCTGTAATGTCCCCATTTTGACCCCTAAAGATTTGTAATTAATTATGCTTACCATTTTTTTTGGCCTGCCAAGTCGAATTAAAAATATCAAAAACAATATTTATATTAATTAATGAAGATGTCAAACATTTGACTGAGGCATGAGTGCCTAAGTGCTTATAGGGACGATGATACCGTGGGTGGGGAATAGTAAGGGTGCTTTGAGGGTTCACCTTGTAAATAATCTCAAATCACCTTTGTCAAAACGCTTTGCTTGATATTTGAATTTGAAAGTATCCCACCCATATTTTTCCTTCTAGTCTAAATCATTAAATGAGAAAACTTGGTTGGTTGACATGTCTCCTCTCCACAATTATTGAGCATGGCTTGGTTGTTGAGAGAGTCTTCTCAACATCAAATATAAGGAATGGGAAAGTACATTCATGGGAAATATTGGACAACCCAAACCTGCATGGGAAAAAGGATCAAATTGCAATGTGCGAGGAGTGATGCAAGTTTTACATATGGAGGAGAGCTATGGGAAAATTGGATGCTGGTTGAGCTCTTGGCTAAGTTAAACCAATGATAAACCTGTGATTTAAGCCTCTAGAAATGACATGGGAAGTATCTGGTTTGCTGGAACGTGGGACAATGGATTATGGAGCAACGAAGGGGATCTCACTCTTTTGCTGTGAAGATTCATAGGGCTAACTAAGAATGGAGCAGTTGAGCTTGGGAAATACGGGATAAGAGTCAACAAGGAAATGCTTTGGTTGTTTCAGAAGAGGATAAGGTTGTTGTGGAGGCATTGACCAATAGTGTTGCCAATTTACAGGGAATGACTCTTAAAGCAAAGAATGTTGCAGAGGCGGTGTTGGGAACTGTTAGCACTCCAGGAAGCTCTCGTAGGTTGTAGCTCGGAGATGCTTGGAAACATATAAATCTTCAATATCGTTCTCTGAACTATTGGAATGGATTGGGGTTTGGATCAAGTTAGATGACTGTTTTAACTCTATTTTCACTCAAAACATGCATGAACACCCTCAACTTGACAAGGCTTGCAACCACTAATGTTCAATAGTTTATAGATTCAATGAATAGATGGAGAATCTTGACTGTACCAGCAGATACATACATAAACACATATGAATGATTAACTACAGAAAGTAAATGAAGCTTACAAATCTAATTTATCAATGTAGAGATAAGATGACAGTTATTTGGCATTTGACAGAGAAGAAAACATGAATAACCCATTCAAGTGCAAGCTTAGAACAGAGGGAAAGATGGATATTGAACATATAACAACAAAAGAAGCTTGTATTACTGGAATGAAGATGAGACGCTGGGAGGAATAGAGTATCCATGGTCTCCCAAAGTTGAACCCCTGATATTTCTAACTTTCAGCGACTTATGGGCTTTTTACAATGTTCTCACGCTCTTTGAGGCTCAAGTTGTCTTAATCTATCCCCTCTGGCTTCTAATTGCGTGATGCCATGATTAGACAGACATGAGCCAGAGGTCTCTTTTTCTAACGACATAGTAACCAAATTATGGTAATTTTATTGCGTTGTCAGGTAGCTTTCTCGTGCCAGCAATGCTCCATGATCACTTTTGTTTGTTCAATTGCATCGTGCTGTGGCTTTTTCCCCTTCCGACCATTTGTCTCCCGGCCTCTGTCCGCTCAAATCCCTCTTCTAGCGTTAGCAATCATTGCTAAATGCTTCTAAGGATGGTGGCCAGCTGTATTGTAACGGAATGGGTCTTCAGACCTTTGAAATCCTTTCGAATACCAAAAATGATTGTTTTCTGTTTTACACAGAGAAACGCTGCAACACTGTGAAATTCTGCCAAAACTTTGTTCATTCCAGAATTCAAATATTATATATTTCCCTTCACGAACCCTTTCGGGTCCAAGTATTATCGCATTGGCGTTGTTTCTTTGTATTTCATTAAATAACGAAATATGTGAAAATACATTAAAAAACGCCTTTTCACAGTTCTCAAAATCTATGCAATAATGTTTATATAACCATCGGGTCTGGCTAATCACATCACATACATTTAGGGGTATAGGCCCAGCTCCATAATGTTTCTACGATTGCAATATTGCAATGCGATTAGTCACAATCGCATATCGCGATAGCCCCGGGTCTTTGTAAGCGCTTTGTTGTGGTTGTCGATTGCGATTTGCCGATCAGATCTGGACTGTTGATCGGCCAGGTCTGACGGCTACTGTGCCTTTACTTGTTTATGCCTCTGATACTCTATTTTTCACTGTTTTTACATGTTTTTGGCCTCCCAATAGTGTTTTTCCGCCATTTTAAGGGTTCCTCATGCAATTGTTTTGATCTTTGGTATGATTTTACAGGTTTTTGAAGACTTAGAGAGCATATTTGGATCCATTTGGATCAGGACCCGATGCAATTATAGATGTGAGAGTAATATTTTTGAAGTCCGGCTTATGGCCAAAACGGAACAAGAGGAGACGTGGCCGTCGGAGCTAAAACAGGGGACATTTCTGCTAAAAATAGCATAACTGCACCTCAGGGGCTAACACTAGCTCCTTCTGGGGATGAAAACCTCCCTGTGAGGTTTCAAGAACCGCAGACTACTGCCTTTCCAGTGACAACCAAAACAAACTTATTTCCTAGTGTTCCATTGGGCATGGAGTTTATTTGCATGGAAAACAAAAATTGAAAAAACCTATACAATATTAAGGCCTTAAAGCCTCATATGAAGTAAAGTTTCAAAAACCGCCTATTGTTTGGGCCATCAAAAACACCTTCCCCCTCCAAATTGTGCAGAATGAAAGTATTTTTCATTTGAACTTGAGCAATGACAAACGGTCCTGTCCATAAGGTATCAAATTTACCATGGTTGCCATTCTTGTCCTTCAATGCATCCCATTTGAGAACCCAGTCACCAAACTGAAAACTGTCCATTTTTGCCTTTCTATCAAAGGTTTCTTTGATCTTCTTCTGATAAATTCTTGACTTCTCAACCAGTTGTTCTTTGATTTGCTGTAATTCAACCAAGTTACTCATTCTCCTCGCTGTGTCATTCTCTTCATCCTGTTCTTCTTGCAAGAATTTGGCCACAGGGAGAATCAGCTGGATAGGAAAAACAACATCAGTGCCATAAACCAGCTTAAATGGAGAATTTCCTATGGATTTCTTGTTGGTAACTCTGTCAGCCCATAGTGCAAACTTCAACCTGGAATCCCAGCTCTTTTTGTTGTCCTCCAACAGTTTTTTTATTATCCTTACAAGACTCTTGTTAGATGATTCTGCCAGGCCATTACCTTGAGGATAATATGAGGTAGAATGTACCAATTGAATGCCCATGGATTCACACATGTCCACCAATTCTTCTGCCCTGAAAGCTGCTGCATTATCAGTGACTAGTTTGGTTGGGCAACCAAATCTAGTGAAAATATTCTCATTCAAGAACTTTATGATAACCTGATGATTAGCATTTTTAGTGGGTACGACCTCAATCCATTTGTTGAAATAATCAGTGGCTACCAAGATCCATTTGTGATGGCCACTGGAATGTGGATTGATCTCACCTATGAAGTCCAAGCCCCACTGCTGGAAGGGACCATTGATGTGTACTAGCTTCAAGGGCAGAGATTTTAGTTGTTGTCTTCCTGCAAACCTCTGACATTTGTCACAAGATTTCACAAAAGAAAACACATCAAAGAATAGAGTAGGCCAATTATACCCAGCTCTCAGGATCTTGAGGGCTGTGGTTTTCCAATAATGACGCCCTCCACAGATGCTAGAATGGAACTGGTGCATGAATTCCACAGATTGTCCTTTATCTAGACATCTCAAGAGGATCCCTGATGGGTCTTTCTAATAAAGCAAGTTTTTATTAATGCAGAATTTGGCTGATCTAAGCTTAATGGCCTGGGCTTGACTTGAGCTAAGCCCTGGAGGGACTTCTAGCTTCTGCAAAAAATGAACTACACTAGAATACCATTCACAGTTGGTTAGATTTTCAGCCAAAGACTGATTCTGCTCTTGCTCTTCTACTGCTTCCTCTGTCCACTCACCACCTGAATTTGAACCTATGCAGTTTATGTCGCACACACTGTAATTTTCCTCAGCCATATGCTTAGACAAGCCCTGGCCTTTGACAAGCTTGGTGGGCTTCACCTCTATGTTGAACTCTATGACTTTTGCAATCCATTTAACTCTCTTTCCATCAATATCTCGTTGAGTTAGGACATCTTTTACTGAGGCTGGAGGTACATATGCAACCATTTTGGAATGCAGAATATAAATTCTGAATGCCTTTAAAGATTTTATGAGAGCATAAGATTGTTTTTCAATAAGGTCATATCTTAGTTCAGCTTCCCTCAGAGTTTTGTTGAAAAAGGTCAAAGGGTGTTCTACGCCTTAATCATTTTTCTGCAATAGAACTGTTGCAAGTGTATCATAAGAGGTAAAAGAGAAGATATAAAACTCCCTGGAATAATCTGGGCTGATTAGAGTGGGAGCTTCCATGATAGATTGTTTGATGGCTTCAAAAGAGCTTCTTGCACCATGTGTCCATTTTACTTCTGATCCTTTCTTTAGCATGGAAGTGATGTGCTTCACTAGCTCTACAAAGTTTGGAATAAACCTCTTAACAAAGTTAATCTTTCCTAGGAAGAATTGAATGTCCTTTTTTGACCTTAGGATGGACAATGTCTGAATTGCTTGAACTCTCGCTGGATCGATCTCCACACCTTCAGCAGAAACAATATGTCCCAAAAGTTTTCCTTCTTCTAGAGAAAACTGCGACTTCTTTGGGTTCACAAAAATTCCAAACCGTCTGCATTTTAGAAACACCTTCTTCAAACGCCACAAATGTTCCTTGTGACTTCTGGAAAAGACTGTTATGTCGTCAATGTAAATAAAGACAAACTTGTCCTTGTCTCCCACAAAGGCTATGTCCATGGCCCTCTGAAAAGCAGCCCCAACATTCATCAGTCCAAAAGGCATCTTGGAGTACATGAAAGTGCCCCAAGGAGTAGTGAAGGTGGTCTTTTCTTGATCTTCTGGATGTACAACAATCTGATTGTAACCTGAAAATCCATCTAAGAAAGACATGACTCTAGCCCCTGAAACTTTTTGCAGCAAGTGTTCCATCTCAGGCAGGGGGTAGATGTCTTTTTAGAGCATTTGTTTAGATTCCTGAAGTCAACACAAAGCCTGATTTCTCCATTCTTCATTCTTGCTACCACAAGGTTAGCTATCCACTTTGAATACCTTAGGGGAACTATGATATTGGCATCCAACAACTTCTTGATTTCCATTTCAATCAAAGGCAATAAGAGAGGGCTGATAGGTCTTAATTTCTGCTTAAAAGGGATGGTGTTCTTCTCTAGTGGAATCTTATGCTGGATGATGTTAGTGTCATAGGTCTTAAGATCACTATACTCCCAAGCAAAAAATATCAGCAAATTGTTTTATGAGGGTGCAATACTCGGAATTTTGGGCAGAAGACAAGTGAGTGGACAGACTTATGTACTTTGGATGGGCTGGACTCCCTACATTAAGTTTATGAACAACATACTCATTTTCTTTTTTTGGGAGGCTTATAAGGTACATCATTATGATCAAACAATTTTTCTAGGGGTATCAATCCTTTGGGTATATGGTTACTAGGCAGCTGAACAATGTTGTCCTGACCAATCTCCTCCTTTAGCTTGGACTGGTTGCATTCTTCAATGGTTTCCTTTTCTTGGTCAATGTGCATTTCAGAAAATTCATCAATGACTTGTAAAAACATATTAATTTCATCATCATCTTCAAAAACCTTCCAGTATTTGACATTGTCAGGCAGAGATGATCTATATTTCACCTGAACTTCATATGTCAATTTAGGAGGCAAAGGAATAATAAACGTTCTAGCAGACACATGAAGGGAATCAGCACGCTGGTTCTTCATTCTCGGTATGTAAGAAATGCTGAAAATATTAAAAGAGTCCTTGATCTTCCATACCTTATCTCTGTATGCTTTCAGCCTTAGATGCTTTGCTTGGAAAGTTTGTTGACCTGTTGAATGATAAGGTCTACATCTCCAAACACCTTCAGACCTTTGATGCCCATTTCTTTAGCAGCGTTTAAGCCCAATATCAAGGCTTTGTATTCTGTTATGTTATTTGTGACTTGAAAAGTTAAATTGAAAGATAAATGAACACATTCTTGTGTTGGGGACACAAGGACTACACCTGCACCTACAGCTTCCTTAGAGCAAGCTCCATCAAAGAACATGTCCCAAATTTGTGGGCCTTCTTCCTATGTGATCTGGCAAACCGGTTTCTTACGCTGCATGGAGGCCAACTGGGATTCTTCAATCTAAAGAATACAGGCTCCAAAATCAGTGTCAACAACATAGATGGGATGCTTAGTGGGATTCCTTTTATCACTGATTATATAAGCCAACTAAGCTTCTCTATATAATCTCCTACTCTCACCTCCAAAAACTGGGACAGTAGCATAGGACAGATCATTTTGCAATGTTCCACCTAATCCACCTAATCTCTTGATCCAACCTCTCGAGAGCAACATGCCAAACTTGGGGGGTATATCTGCTACCACAATATCCATCACCATGCTTTTCATGGGCAGTTGAGACAAGGCGATGGCTAGGTCTTTGATTAATCCCAAACATTTCACTTTTCTAGAGTCAAAAGAACACAGGTCATGATAAGACTTGGTAATGTCAAGACCCAACTCATCCATGACAACCTTGGGCATTAGATTATGGCTAGATCCTGTGTCTAGAAGGCAGTTGTGAAGGATTTTGTCATGAATGGTCAAAGAGAAATAGAATGATGGGGAGCTGTCATCACAATTTTCAATCATTGGGCTAAGAACAACAGCTGGTTTGACGTCTTGCAGATTTACATAGTTAGTGGAGGCTTGGATGGCTTTAGGCTCAAGGGCCTTGAGGATAGATCTCTTGAAGGACTCATTCTTCACTAGTTCAATCAAAGGTATAGGTATTCTTAGCTTCTAAATTTTTGATTCAAAACTAAAAGGAGAAGGAGACTTGTCAAGGCCTCTTACCTTGTGCGTTGGAGCTTTGAGGATGATGGGATCAATTGCCGGTCGTTTATTCTTTTTAGCTTGCTGTATAGTAGGGACAACAGCTCTCTGAACAGGAGTTTCCTTGGCATTATTCATCTTCGACCTCAGATCATATCTGTGTTGATCATCAGTTTTCAGAACAACTCCACTATCCCACTCTTGGCTGATCTGGTCATTGAAAAATGACTTTTCATAGGCAGCTGAAGTAAAAAAGGAGGCACTGTCTTTGTCTTCTAGATAATGGATCTTATCATCTTCTTCAAACTGCTCTTCTTCCATGACTACATTCTGGAAAGGGGTCTTCATTAGCATCTTTGCTTCTTTGCAGAATCTGCAACTGCTTATTAGCTCTTCTATATGGATTTGGGTTTCTAGGAGCAAAGGTATTAGGAACTCTTCCTTTCCCAGGGTGTTTCTCAACCTTTAATTTGGAGATTTCAGAGGCTAATGACTCTATCATCTTGGTCATTTTATCTATCTTGGGATCTAAAGATGATGAAGGTTTGCCCCTCTGTCTCCTTCTATGAACATTCCCCTTGAGCTTCTCTACGGCGAAGATGTTTGATTCTACTTCTAAGGCTACATCCTGCATATCAGCCAAGGTAGCACATCATTTCTCCCTCAACAGTAGACAAAAGTCATAATCAAAGGCACTAGCATAGATGAGTTTAGCATAGGTAATGGTGGGTTTTACTTCAGCTAGTATCTCGCTGTACATACGATTAAACCTCTTATTAAAATCAGACAAGAACTCACCATTTTCCCTCTTTAAGTTCCCAAACTTGGTGTGGTAGTAGAGTAGATCCTTCTTATCCCCCCAATGCTTTAGGAATGCATCATCTAAAACCTCAATATATGCTATAGTCCTTGAGGTCAGTTCTCTGAACTATTTTCTAGCCTCTCCATCTAGACTTTGGACAAAGACTCTCATCCATACATCATCTTCTCTAATGTCTAGGTTATCCACATAGCTATAAAATGATTCAAGATGTTCATTAGTTGTAACACCTTTCAGTCCTAGTGAACTTAGGCCTATACTTCTGATATTCTCCAGTAGGCATGGCATTCAAAGGAGTGAGTAGTACTAGAGGTCCATACCTAGTAGCTATGATTTTTTCCATTTTGGTAGGTGCTTGTGGACCTGCCATAGTTGTGGTGGCTATAAGGTACTAGAAGTCTGAATGACAGAGGGTTGAGGAGTGAGTGATAGGACTAAAGGAGTATGATGGATAGGAGGAGAGGCTTCCTTCGTGCCTAGAATGGAAAGAGAACCTAAAGAATAAGGAGCTCTATGAATCTCTGAGATTTTTTCTTCACTATTAGAATTAAATGCTATACTCTCAACATGTATTTGTTCTATTACAGGATTTTATTGAAGGGATATAGAATATTGTTTAGAACTACCTGAACCTGATGCTCCTTTCTACAATGCCTTTATTTCTTTGATGATTTTTTCAGGGTCAGGTACTAGGTCAGCTTGTGGCTTCTGAGGATTTCTTCGAGTATGCCTCACAAACTGAGCTAGAACAATGAAATGGAGTCGCCAAGAGGTTCGTACTCTAGTAGAGTCGCCACATAGATGATTACAATCGGAATAGTGTCTAGACTTTGTCTATCATCAAAGCTGGATCTGTGTCGTTCCCTAGGGAAGCTGAGCTTTAGTCTCCTCTCTCCGGCAACGACGCCAATTATGTTAGCACTCTAGGAAGCTCTCCTAGGTTGTAGCTTGGAGATGCCTGGAAAAATATAAATTTTCAATATCGTTCTTTGAACTATTGGAATGGATTGGGGTTTGGATCAAGTCAGATGACTGTTTCAACTCTATTTTCACTCAAAACATGCATGAACACCCTCAGCTTGACAAGGCTTTCAACCACTAATGCTCAATAGTTTATAGATTCAATGAATAGATGGAGAATCCTGACCGTACCATCAAATACATACATAAACACATATGAATGGCTAGCTACAGAAAGTAAATGAAGCTTACAAATCTAATTTATCAGTGCAGAGATAAGATGACAGTTATCTGGCATTTGACAGAGAAGAAAACATGAATAACCCATTCAAGTGCAAGCTTAGAACAGAGGAAAAGATTGAGATTGAACATATAACAACGAAAGAAGCTTGTATTACTGGAATGAATATGAGACACTGGGAGGAATAGAGTATCCACGGTCTCCAAAAGTTGAACCCCTGATATTTCTAACTTTCAGCCATTTATAGACTTTTTACAATGCTCTCGGGCTCTCTGAGGCTCGAGGTATCTTAATCCTATGGCTTCTAACTGCTTGATGCCATGATTAGACAGACATGAGCCAAAGGTCTCTTTTTCTAACAACATAGTAACCAATTCTGATAATTTTGCTGCGCTGTTAGGTAGCTCGCTCATGCCAGGATGCTCCATGATCACTATTGTTGGTTCGGCTGCATCGTGGTGTGACTTTTCCCCTTTCGGCCATCTGTCTCCCGACCTCTGTTCACTAGCATTAGCAATCATTGCTAAATGCTTCTAAGGATGGTGGCCACCTGTACTGTAACATAATGGGTCTTCGGGCCTTTGAAATCCTTTCGAATACCAAAAACGATTGTTTTTTGTTTTACGCAGAGAAACATTGCAACACTGTGAAATTTTGCCAGAACTTTGTTCATTCCGAACTTCAAATATTATATATTTCCCTTCACGAACCCTTTCGGGTCCGAGTCTTATCGCATCGGCGTTGTTTCTTTGTATTTCGTTAAATAACGAAATATGTGAAAATACATTAAAAAACGCCTTTTGGCGGATCTCAAAATCTATGAAATAATGTTTATATAGCCATCGAGTCTGGCTAATTGCATCGCATACATGTAGGGGTATAGGCCCCACTCCACAATGTTTCTCCGATTACGATATCGCAATGTGATTAGTCGCAATCGCATATCGCGATAGCCTCGGGCCGTTGTAAGCGCTTTGTTGTGGTTGTTGATTGTGATTTGCCAATCAGATCTAGATCGTTGATCGGGCAGATCTGAGGCCAATGTGCCTTCACTTGTTTATGCCTTCGATATGTTGTTTTTCACTGTTTTTATGTGTTTTTGGCCTCCCGATAGTGTTTCTCCGCCATTCTAAGGGTTCTTCTCATGCGATTGTTTTGATCTTTGGTATGATTTTACGAGATTTTGAAGACTTAGAGAGCATATTTGGATCCATTAGGATCAGGACCTGATCCAATTATAGATGCGAGAGTAATATTTTTGAAGTCCGACTTATGGGCAAAACAGAGCAAGAGGAGACGTGGCCATCGGAGCTAAAACAGGGGACATTTCCGCTAAAAATAGCAGCACTGCACCTCAGGGGCTAACAGGAACCACGATTGTCATTAGACCAAAACCCGCAGGTCTTAGTCGACGATCGCACTGCTAGAGATAAGGATCCATGAGAGGTAGTTAGTCCATGTCGCGAAACACACGGGGAGAATTGGTTTATTCAATGTCCAACAATCTCCTCCCTAACACGCGTCGGGTGTGTATCGAACTGGTGACCTATGTTCTGATACCATTTGTTGGGAATCACGATTGCTATTAGACGAAAAGTCGCACGTCTTAGTCAACGATTGCATCGTCAGAGATAAGGATCCACGACAGGCAGTTATTCCATGTCGTGAAACACACGGGGAGCATTGGTTTATCCAATGTTCAACAGGGGGGGCTATACTTGGCCAACGATGAGGCTAAATTTGTGAGCGAGCATAACCTTGTAGTGGATGGAAGAATCTTTGTTGTTAACCATTCTTGGAAGCTCTATCGTTGATAGTTATTACAGATAATTCTCAGTGAAGCAAGAGAGTCCTAATACTAGAATATATAATAATGTCAATTTAAAGTATCGCAGAGTCTTTAGCGAGTACTCATTTCCATATTATTGTCTATAATTGTCATCAAGTGGAGGAAGAAAGATGTGTCATATCACTTGACTTTACCCAACCTGCCACCTTACATTTTCGATGAAAAACATAAGCAGACAAACCTTGATGGATCCTTGTGAATATACCTATAGTTGTATTGTCTTTGTTAGCAAACATCAAGAGAGATCGAGGCTTGATTCTAACAAGAGGTTTTGCTAAGTAAAATGCTTCTAATGGATGATATATTGGATCATGAAATTTAAAACAATCCTCTTGGAAATCCTGAAATTATTAGGGGAAATAATTTTTCAATAAATAGCGTGGAATCAAGAGTTTGAACATGTTCAAAAAACTAGTCAAGATAGGGAAGACCTGACATAATTTTCAACGAAGGTTGAAGTTCCTCAACTACTTGAAAAATATTTAAATACTAAGATGATATGCAATAGAGATCAAATGATGTAAAACAACTGTCATGAGATATACTGATGGGAAAATGATCAATTGAATGATAATTGTTAGAACAAGAACCATGATCAGCTGGGATGATTAAGGCATGAGATTCTTGATTAAGAGACAAGAAAGATAAATCAATTTGAGTAGCTTTACAAATGATTTGAATGACATAGTCATCTTCGTCATATGCTAAATGTGAAAAATCATCTACTTGTGCCTGGCTACAACCCAGACTGACATCATAATCATTAAAAAGGAGTGCCAATACGACAAGCACACGAAACCAATCGAGCTGACGCAGATGAAAAATAGGAACTTGAATAAGCAAATAAATCAAGCATTCATTGACATTGAAGAGGATATTTAGTTCTATGAAGAAAATAATCAGTATTAGAATATTCACAAGAACAATTAGGAGATGATTACTTTCAAAAGGATGTGACATGTATGACTCCTTCAGCGAAAGATAATCTTTAGAATGATCAACTTTACAATTTTGCTGATCCATGAAAGTTATATATTTTAAACTTGAGTTTGATATAAGAGGTTCACATGAAGATTAGATAATTGAAACAAAATCTTCAATCGAACTAGAAACGAGATATTGAAAGTTGAAAGAGCCATATTCAAAATAAAAAACATCTTTTAAGAAGGGATTTGCATCTATTGAAACCATGCAAATGCAGGAATTGTGCAAGAAAATCTAGATATGACATATTTCAGGGATCTTACCATACCGATAACTTAACATAACCATCAACAAAAGTTGAAGTTCCTTTACTTCCTGATAAGTGTTGGAACTTTCTAAGATTGTAGAATGAGATATCAAAGATTGGATCAGATCATGCATGGCGTATGGACAACTACCATCAATAATTTCAACAATATCACTATTATCCAAATGGCAGCCATCTACGTCACTGATTTGATAAAAATGTATATTTTCAACAAACAGATTACCCAAGTCAAAAGATTATTTTAATCACATATCTAAAAATGGATAAATTGGACAAATATCATGCGTAACTTAGATAGAAGAATTGTCTTCATGCAAAATTGGAAATGATAAGGAATGGAAAGACCCACTTGATAAGTTGTGAGGAGCCTTATTATAGCAATAGGAATGATGCAATTGCCAAGACTACTAACTTAAATTATCAACCTGGGTTCGTGCAAACTTAAGAGGTGTCGACACTATATGTGCATCATGCAATGCGTCCTTCTTTAATTGATTTGATGCAATGAATTGAATATCTTTAAATCAAACACTAGCCTAATTGCAGAATGTAAAAGTTGCATTGAGAAAGAAACTTAGTCTATGGAATGAAAATAATAGTGCTTGGAATAGAAACCCTAGCTTAAGAATAAAGTAAAATAATATAACATGCATGAAGGAAAGAGGATGTAATAAATCACTACATTCTAGAGAGGTTGGATCCATTGACAAAGTTCATTAGATACCTCATGTGGCAATCAAGGAAATCATTATTGTGCTATCCATTTCATAAATCTATTCATTAACCCAAACTGTTGAGATGTGTTGCAGGGGTAAAAAGGAAAGTTATAAGTGGTATTTGGTCTTCCTTAATCATGGATTGAGAGCTTAAGGGTCATTATTCAAGCCTAAGAGACAAAACCTAAGCTTTTGGAGTATATTTATTCATGTTTACGCATGTTATAAGAGTGCTACATGACTATTACAAGAGTGCTACATGCTGCTATGAGAGTGGCAGGAAGCTACAAGAGTGGCATGTTTGCTATAGGAGTGAGATAACTTGTTGAATACCCAAGTAAATCAAATACAAATGAGATTATATTTTTTATTTATTTATTAGGATTTCCTAGGACTCCGTTCTGAGTGAGGTCACTACAAAATACCCTAGTGAACACGTGCTAAAAAATAACATAAAATTACTATTTTAAAAATTGGAAATTCAAGAACTCGTGAGCTAGGCAACCTACCAAATACCTAACATAATCAAGTGAAAATGTTATCGGGTAATTTTTTTAATTAAATTGAATGTTTTTATGACCCATTACAAGTGAAATCAACTCAAATTAATTATCTCATTAACACGTTCTAAAAGATAGAAGAAAACTACTACTATTTTGATACATGAGGCTTTAAGATATTCTAGATTTGTGAACTAGTAAACCAATCCAAGTAGCTCAATGATGAATATGAATTTTCAAAACTATTCTAAGGATACATCAGGTTTGTGACTCTATAAATAACTTTTAAAACAACTCACTTTAATCATTTAACCAATATGACCTACAACAAAAGAAGCATGAATAGTAAATGCAAAAATAAGAGATGCAAGTGAAAAATACATTCAAAGGAAATAAAACAAATTGCACAAGAAGGCTCTGAAGCTCCTAGGATGGACAAACCTAAGGAAAATAAGATTCTCGTGAAGGAAACCAAGCTTTATAAGCTAAAAGCGGCACCAAGCTTTATTATTTGAATCAATCCAAGTACATCCCCGCTAGAAACGAAAGTGGAGCTGCTAAATAACAAGTTTTCTCCACAACAAAACTAAGAAATACATGCCCTTAAAGGAAAATTTGAATTGGTACTCATACAAAGTGATGAGAAATGGTTCTCCTTGAAAGGAAGCAACTTTCCCCTCCAAAATCCATCAAAAAGTGGATTTGGTTCCCAACAGTAGGAATCTTATTTAAATGATAGGGAATAGATTCCTATATTTTCTCAATCAGTGGAGTTCCAGAATTTGTCAATAATTTCATGATATTCAGTTAATTAATTATCCAATTTTGGTCCATCCTATAGTAAGGAGTAAGTTCCTATATTATTTCATTCACAATTTACTCCATTTTCTATCAATATTCTACAAAAATAAATAATATTAGACACATACTATGCAGTTATCTCTAAACATTCCTAAGAACATATTAAAGCTAAAAAAATATTATTAAGTGTAGAAGGAGAGATTTAATATAGCCTTCATTTCATAGGAAGGGTTAAATGGTCCTCAGTTTGGGTCTAATTTGGAGGCCCATCATACCCACTTTTGAAATTGTTGCTCATCCTTTAAGAAACCTATTCATCTTCTTTCCTTGTTGTTCTTCATGCAATTCTCTTTCTTAGCTCATTGTTCTTTGGGGAAAATGGTAGACGATTTGGATGGCCTTCATGGACAAACTTGCCATGGGGGCATGCTGTGCCTCCTTTTCTTGTAGTTTTTCTCTAGGCCTCTTGTTTTCTAACTGTACTTGCTCCTTCATGACTAAGTCCTTTAGCTTCAAGTTAGCCAATTCCTTACTGATTTGTTTCACTTTTTCCTCAATGAGGCCCACATCTTCTACCTTCTTGGATTTTTTCAATTTGCATCTGTCTATGAGTTCTGCCTCTTTCCCTTTCCAACTTAAAGAAGAGTGGTATTGCAAATTTGGTGGTTATAATTCTCTCATCCTCAATGAATTTGTAGTATGATCCAAAGTCAAGTCATGGATTAGGTTCCTAGAGTTCTTGGAGGTCTTATTCTCTCCCTTTTGGTGTGGCTGCTCCTTCTTGTAGCATTTCTTATTGCTCCTGTAGTAGCCCCTGTTGCTCATGTAGCAGTCCTTGTTGCTCCCGTAGCAGCTCCTTTTCTTCTTGTAACGCACAACATGAATCTAGTAGCAACTAATATTTGCATGCCAAGAAGTGGCGGGTCCACCTTTTTTTTTCTTATTTATTATTCTTTCCAAATTCTCTCTTTTTTCATTACATGCAAAATAAACTCAGAGTGCTTTTTGTTAATTGAGTTGGACCTCACTTACCCCTTCGCACTCTCTTTTCTCCATCACGACTAAATGATTACTGTTAGTGTTAGTATTTGCATACTTCCATTAGGGATCAAAACTCACTCTTTACATTTTCAAAGTGGGGGTCTCATACTGAAAATTTTGCATCATTCCATTAGGTCATGATATACTGATCCACTGATGGTTGTTTTCTCTTCATAAAATTTTTCCCTCATAGAATATACTTGTTGATCCTTCTTCAAATTGTCTTCAGTTATGGTTTCATAATCAATCTGCAGTTCATTTGATTAGGTCATAGGGCATGATTTCATTAGGTCTAGGGTTTCATCACCAAGGTCAAGAAACTGATTTCAAAGTGTAAATAAAAGTCAACAAGGGTGTGAAGATGATCAATAAATCAAGCATGATGGCTTCTGCACCAGAGCATTTCTCCTTGCTACTAGACAGAGAAACATTGCAAAAATTCAGGTCAAATTGAGCATTTATCCACCTGCAAAAACACAAGAAGGAAAAGGCATTAAAGGAGTACAAGAAACATTGAAAAAGTGGGTTTTTCAAGTGAAAAATCAAAATCTTCTTTTATCTAAACCCTCATACTTCATTTTCAATTTCATTATCTTCATTTGCCAAGCAAGAAGTGAAAGGGAGAAGAAATAAATGCGAGTTTGAGTGATTTTGAGCGAAAAAAACTCGGCGTTGCGTGTTTGGCAGAGAGGCGCTGCGCTTTTGGAGGCAGGTGCTGCGCTTTTCACCTGGCGCTGCGCTTTTCCCTGATTTTCCCAGAACAAACATGAATGGGTGCTGCGCTTCTGAGCGAAGGCGTTGCACTTTTCGCAAAAGTGACCAAAAACCTCCAAATCTTCTAGCAGACCTCAAATTTGTTTTGCTCTCCATTATTAGAAGTACATGTCCTTCATCTTGGTTTTGGGTTGCTAAATCTAAGTCACAAGTATCATTGGTCATTTGTAATCTCAAAACCCTAAATTCTCCCTAATTCTACCTAAACCCTATCTCCTTCCTATTCCTCTTGGCACGCAGCCCTACAGTCCTAAATAACCCTATCCCTTTTCCCTCTTTCCCACTATTCTTTCACATTCCCTTTTGTCTTTCTTCCCCAAGAGCTCAAGACACAAAATCCTTCTTCTCATTTCCCACTCCATTCATTTCCTAGTTGCAAGCCCATTTCCCATCCCTTCATTCCTCATTTCCATACACCTCAACCTTGCAAACATGGACCTGGAAGACCAAGACTATGAGGAGGAGAACATAGGTAGTGATACCTCAGCTGATAGAGCCATGCAATCGAGAAAACCACACAAGGGAGGCAGGATAATTAGAGAAGAGCCATCAAACCTTGGGGAATTTCAGGCTTTAGAGTTGGTTGTCACATGCTTCAGGTACCTTGGCTGCTATGAATTTTGTGAACAGGTTGAGAGAGTGCAATATCACCCAGAGCTCACTAGGATTTTTGCAGCACATATTCATGACAACAAGGTGACTCTTGTTGGGGTAACTTTCACCATTTCATCTTCTATTATTGCAGATGGTACCATGATTCTTAATGTAGGGAAGAAGTGGTTCAAGCGGAAGGATTTAAATGAGTACTATTATGAACCTTATATCAAACCCTAGTACATAAATCAGGGGAAGAGACTGTTTTCTTTCAAGTTTCTTGAGAACAACTATGGCCCCATGATGAAAATCATCATGAAGTATTTCACTTGTGAGGGTCGGTTCACTAGGCTGTATATTTATCATATCAGGCTCCTCATGCATTTTATCAGGGTGAGGATGTTAAACATCCCTTGTTACTTATGCATGAGTATTGAGAAGATGGATTTTATTGTCCAAAGGAAGCCTTACGCTCAGCAGATGAGAAACCTTTATCATTACTCCCTGATCAAGGTCATTGTGCTTCATCATCTCAGTCTCCTTAACATCCCTTGGGAGACCACCATTTCTCATGAGATATTCAGGGGTCCTCAAGAAGCAGGAGGACCTTCTAGCCCACCAGTGCCTCAAGAAGCAAGAGGACCTTCTAGCCCAGCGAACACAGATGAGGAGCCCGAGGAGACAAGAACTAATGAGGTGCCCGTTTTCATGACATATTAGAGGGGCACTAGGAGATTATTTGCAGCAAATAGGCAAGTGTTTTCTCGACGGGATGTGGAAGGGGCCTTGCCTTCTTCATCAGCTCATAGGCAAATGATAGCTCCACAAGATGTGAAAAGGGCTTTGCCTTCTTCTTCGGCACAACAGGTACTGGTGCAACAGTTGCACAAAGGAAAGGAAAAGATGTCGGATGATGATGAGGAGGAAAGGGCTTTTGACTTGGCTAAGCGTGGTTTGTGGTTACCCTGGCTTGCTGGCTTGCCTTCCTTCAGCTTAAGCTTCAATCTAGGTGATAACATAGTGGTGAACGTACTGGGGAACGTAGTTTTACGTTCCTCAGCAAAATGTATCAATTTGTGATCTGATTGTTGATGGTGAATAACAGTGAGATGCATGCGAACGCTGAAATCATTCGCCTGGCGACTCCAGTGTCAAAAAATCCCAAGGTTTAGAATTTTTATGGCAACTCCACTCTTCAAGACCCAGTAACCTGAAGAATTTCTTGGTGAATTCATTGTAATCAAAATGGATTCGCTTGTTCGAAGGTATGCTCCCATGAGCCGAGATCACATTCCAGGTTTCCAAAATAAAATTCCTAAGGTAGATTGGCAGAGGAATTTGCCTATGTTTAAAGATAATGATAGGAATGATGCTGCTTTACATCTGGTTAGATTTCACATGCATACTCGCAAGTTGAAGGTTGATTTTCTTGAAGACTTCTTGATGAAGATATTCACGGCCACTTTGGAAGGTGAGGCTCGATTTTTGAATGAAAGTTTGCCGCCTATTTGTATTTGCTGTTTAAAGGATTTTCATACCATGTTCTTTGAAATGTATAAAGAATCTTGTCCATCCTTAATATTAGTTCAGAACTTTTGTAAACATGTTTATAGTTTTATTGAAAATCTTGAGAAAGTTTACGAAGATGATGACTTCATGGACGATGAGATCATGGAAGCCCTATATGAAAATCCATTTCAACAGCATAAAGAGAGCTTGGAGAATACTTATCAAGATGCTCAGGAAAATTTGCGGTAGGTTCAAGATATTATTACAATTGAAAATGATGGAAGACAAGGTCTTATTATAGATCTTCTCATAGCAGCAGACAGTGTGCAGAGAAATCAAGTTTCAATTTCAGATTGTGATAAAGTCAAGTTGGCTATTTCAGATCTAGATTCAGATCGTGATGATGAAGAGTACCTTGTTCTGAATCCCATGAAGAAGAGCTCTATTGTTGAGATCATCTGGAATGAAGAAGGCAAATTTATTGACCCAAGTGTTCTCATTTTATTAGAACAAAGCCTTTACAAGGAGGTAATCTAGTCCTTTTATGAAAAACAAGATGAGATATTTGTTCAAGTAAGTGAAAAATCTTCTTTCAATAACTCAGTGGTAAATGATAGAAGTGTTAGTTTTGAGTTTCAAGAAATATTTGAAGTTTTCCCTCATATGACTGATGCGTGCGATAAGGAACATGACAATCTGGTTGCCATGTCATATGAAGATGATCAACAATGTATTCAAATTTTAGAAGACCAGGGAATTGAGGACTGTTATTCAGATTTTTCTTTCTCATATTTCATGTTTTGAATTGTTATTTCAAGAAGACAATTATTGTTTTGGCAAAAAAAAACAAAAGGTACTATCTCCTCTGTTTGAAGATGAGATAGATCAACTCGTGAAAGGTCATGTTATGATCCAAATGGGATAGGTGGGTGGCCACCAACATCTCATCTTCTAAGGGTCGGTTTTGGAATGTGAAGGGTTTTCCATTGTTTCTCAATAATAAATAGGCCTTCGAGCCTCATTGTAACACAAGTTTGGAACAGTTCAGAGGCATGTAGCCACACATCTCTTCTCAGAGATAAGCTACCATTGCCCCAGCTGGTTTATTTCTATTTCTGGTTGTAAGCATATTTCAGTATTTTCCATTAATGAAATGAAGTATTATTTCCGCTGCATCTCTTTGTTTATGGTTATCGCATCTCTGTATT
>APFE030353642.1:25816-97906 GCA_000404065.3 Pinus taeda
CTCATTGTAACACAAGTTCGGAACAGTTCAGAGGCATGTAGCCACACATCTCTTCTCAGAGATAAGCTACCATTGCCCCAGCTGGTTTATTTCTATTTCTGGTTGTAAGCATATTTCAGTATTTTCCATTAATGAAATGAAGTATTATTTCCGCTGCATCTTTGTGTATATGGTTATCTCTGTATTTTATTGCGTTCCTGTTTAAATCTGGATCATGTTACAACCCAAGCTAATGTAGGTTTGCAACGTTCACATCGTCAAGAACGTGTTAGTGAAGATTTTTCCACTTTTGAAAATGAGGACTGTCTTGAAATTAGATTTATAGATCAACAAACATATATTGTTTTCTTTCATGAAGATGATAGGGCTGTCATGTTTGATAATCTTGAAGAATGTTTTCTGTTTAAGAATGACTTAGACTATGAAATTGAGGAGTATGATCTTGAGAGAGACAATATGCTAGAAATCAAGTCAGAATTTTTCATGCTCGAGGAATTTACAGCCAACACTCAGATAGCAAAAGCTTATACTTCTCTATGCCTTCCTATCAATCCGCAACCAACTGTTCTTTCAGATCAGAATGAAGGGATTACTGGTATTTTTGCTGCTGGATCTCAAGACAAGCTAGGGCTTCAACATTTTCAAGATCCCTTCGTCATTCTTTTGCAAGCATTAGAGAAGATGAATGTTGCATGGTTCGTTAGCATAAGCCTTGGTTTCAGTTGTTATTGTGAGTTGCCTACATGTATATCGTTCTGCCTGCTTGGGGAAAGTGTGAGCAGAATTTCAGTGAGCAACCATTTGCTAGATTGGTTACATTGGAAAGTTCACTTCACATGATTGTACATATTTTTTCAGTAGGAAAGTGGTTGTCATCAGTGTTTGGAGCCCTCAAATATCGATGGTCTACTGCCATTAATAAGTTTTGTAAGTACTTATTTCAACTGAGTAAGTCTTGAGTCATTTTTTGAGTCAATTTCAAGTCAATTTTGAGTCAGTTTGGTTAAGAGTCAGTTTTCAGTTGTATTCAGTCATTTTTCACTTTCTTTGGTTTTGACCGTATTGCTCAATGGATGAGGCACTTGGTCTATGGTGTTCTTGATACCTCCAAGGCGCTGCCATCCCCAATAAGGCCAATTCTAGTGTCAGTATCTGCATACTTCCATCATGAATCAAAACTCACTGTTTACATTTTCATAGTAGGGGTCTCATATTGAAAATTCTGCATCATTCCATTAGGTCATGATATACTGATCCACTGATAGTTGTTTCCTCTTCAGAAAATCTTTCCCTCATAGAGTATATGTGTTGATTCTTCTTCAGATTTCCTTCAATTATGGCTTCATAATCAATCTGCAGTTCATTTCATTAGGTCATAGGTCGTGATTTCATTAGGTTTAGGGTTTCATCACCAAGGCCAAGAAATTGATTTCAAAGTGTAAATAAATGTCAGAAAGGGTATGAGGTTGATCAATAAATCAAGCATGATGGCTTCTGCACCAGAGCATTTCTCCTTTCTACTAGACAAACAAACATGCAAAACATTAGGTCAAATTGAGCATTTATCCACCTGCAAAAACACAAGAAGGAAAAGGCATTAAAGGAGAATAAGAAACATTGAAAAAGTGGGTTTTTCAAGTGAAAAATCAAAATCTACTTTTATTTAAGACCTCATACTTCATTTTCAAATTCATTATCTTCATTTGCCAAGCAAGAAGTGAAAGGGAGAAGAAAGAAAGGCGAGTTTGAGTGAGTTTGAGCGAAAAGAACCCGACGCTGTGCGTTTAGCAGAGAGGCGTTGCGATTTTCGCTGAAACAGACTGGTGCTGCGCTTTTGGAGGCAGGCGCTGTGCTTTTCACCTGGTGCTGCATTTTTCCTCGATTTTCCCAGAACAAAAATGAACGGGCGCTACACTTTTTTCATGGCACTGCGCTTCCTAGAACAAAAATGAACGAGCGCTACACTTTTTTCATGGCACTGCGCTTCCTAGAACAAAAATGAACGAGCGCTACACTTTTTTCATGGCACTGCGCTTCTGAGCGAAGGCGTTGCGCTTTTCCCAAAAGTGACCAAAAACCTCCAAATCTTCCAGCAGACCTCAAATTTGTTTTTCTCTCCATTATTACAAGTAAGTACATGTTCTTCATCTTGGTTTTGGGTTGCTAAATCTAAGTTACAAGCATCATTGGTCATTTGTAATCTCGAAACCCTAAATTCTCCCTAATTCTACCTAAACCCTAACTCCTTCCTATTCCTCTTAGCACCCAGCTCTACAGTCCTAAAATCACCCTATCCCTTTTCCCTCTTTCCCACTATTCTTTCACATTCCCTTTTTTCTCTTTTCCCTAAGAGCTCAAGACACAAAACCCTTCTTCTCATTTCTCACTCCATTCGTTTCCTAGTTGCAAGCCCATTTTCCATCCCCTCATTCCTCATTTCCATACACCTCAACCTTGCAAACATGGACCTGGAAGACTAAGACTATGAGGAGAACACAAGCAGTGATACCTCAACTGATAGAGCCATGCAACCGAGAAAACCACACAAGGGAGGCAAAATTATTAGAGAAGAGCCATCAAACCTTAGGGAATTGCAGGCCCCAAAGTTGGTTGTCACATGCTTCAGGTACCTTGGCTGCTATGAATTCTGTGAACAGGTTGAGAGAGTGCAATATCACCCGGAGCTCACTAGGCTTTTTGCAGCAGATCTTCATGACAACAGGGTGACTCTTGTTGGGGTAACTTTCACCATTTCATCTTCTATTATTGTAGATGCTACGAGGATTCCTAATGTAGGGGAGAAGTGGTTCAAGCGCTAGGATCTATATGAGTACTATTATGAACCTTATATCAAACCCCAGTACAGAAATCAGGTGAAGAGACTGTTTCCTTTCAAGTTTCTTGAGAACAAGTATGTCCCCATGATGAAAATTATCATTAAGTATTTCACTTGTGAGGGTCAGTTGTCCAGGCTGTATACTTATCATATCAGGCTCCTCATGCATTTTACCATGGTGAGGATGTTAAACATCCCTTATTACTTGTTCAGGAGTATTGAGAAGATGGCTTTTATTGTACAAAGGAATCCTTACCCTTAGAAGATGAGAAAACTTTATCATTACTCCATAATCAAGGTCATTGTGCTTCATCATCTCAGTCTCCTTAACATCCCTTGGGAGACCTTCATTTCTCATGAGATATTGAGGGGTCCTGAAATTCCTCCACCAGTGCCTTAAGAAGCAAGAGGACCTTCTAGCCCAGCTAAAAGAGATGAGGAGGCCAAGGAGACAAGAACTACTAAGGTGCCCATTTTCATGACATATCATAGGAGCACTAGGAGATTATTTGCAGCAGATAGGCGAGTGTTTTCTCCATGGGATGTGGAAGGGGCCTTGCCTTCTTCATTAGCTCATAAGAAAATGCTAACTCTACAAAATGTGAAAGGGGCTTTGCCTTCTTCTTCAGCACAACAGGTACAGGTACAACCGCTGCACAAAGGAAAGGAAAAGATGTTAGATGATGATGAGGAGGGAACGGATTTTGACTTGTCTAAGCGTGGTTTGTGGTTACCGTAGTTTGCCTTCCTTCAACCTGAGGTTTAATCCAGGTAATAACAATTACAACCCACTTTCTCAAGTCCTCTTCACTTTTGTCTTGTTCCTTTCCAACATGTGTGGTTGTCTTGGTGGAAAAGTGAAGCTAATTGGTAGATAAGGTTGAGGCTTCTTTGTTACTCAGTTTGGCTATAAAAAATATTTTCCTTCATACACCTGCAATGTTTTTCAAGCTAAAATAAGTTTGTAGGAAATGTTTAAAGGATTGCATACCTCATTCTTACCTTGGGTGTGTTTTTGCAGGTGATAGTGAGGTTGTTGACAACACTGTTGAAGTTGCCTTTAGTGGTTTTGAAGTTGATGTGTTGATGTTGTGGTGCTTGCATGGAATTTTTGGACATGGATGAAGCTATTCTTGAGTTTCTTCTGAGAGATCATTGCCTTTGTATGATGCTTCAGGAATAATGGTTGATTTTCTTCCCCCTTGAGGTGTTATCTTCCCATGCTTGCTTCCTTGTGCATTGGCTCTGTTCTGGATTTTTATTTTTTTACATGTACTTGACTGATAGAGGCTTGTCAAAATAGTTTTTTTTTTTTTTAATGGTGGATCAAGTGTTGTTGTTGGAGATGAACAATGATCTTGTGGAAATCTATAGAGGACCCTATAGTTATCCAAAGCTAGTGTTGGTGTCATCTGATGCTTCATGATGTATATATTTCTTGATCCAGTGCCTTGTATGTGGTCCTACAGGGTATGTGTAGGCTGCTACAGAACTGTGTGTCTTCTTGTAGTAGTCACACAAGCTCTTCTAGGACCAAAATTTTATCCAAGTGTTGCTTGATAAAATATTGATAATTCATAAGGAAGTGGCTGATGAGTGTCAAAGAGTTTTGTGGTGATGAAAAGAGGTGGAAAAGGGTATGAAAGATAATGATTTTGATGGACATAGATGGGAATGAAGGTGAAAAAGGTGTCAAATGGAGCTATGAATGGATAATAGGGTTAATTTAGGTCCCTCCTTCTATTCCTAGATGAAAAAATATAATATTTGAACCATTTTTCTATGTCAATCACAGTCCTGTAGCAATTTTGCAACACCCCTGCAGGAGAACCATTTTATCCATATCTCTTAAAAAATAGATTTGATTGACGTGAAATTGTTTGATCATGTTTCCATCCTCCTTATGCATTTCCCCATAAAAAAATATTGGCTAACATATGCATGAATATCGAGAAAAATGAAAAATGTTTGTATGTGATAGAGGTTAATTTCTTGAAAATAAGAAATTATGCTCTAATCCCTTTAGCGTCTCCTCAACAATGACACAAAAAATGTTGGTGGAATTATATGTATTATAATTCCACCATTTAATTATCGAATCCAGGATCATAAGACTTAGAGATGCAAGCAAAAAAAAATGCAGGACTAGAGTTTATTCTAACCTATGCTAACCACTAACACTAGAAAGAACTAATCCTTAAAGATTATCACTTGTCACTGGACTATGGCACTCTAATGCTTATCAGGTTTTGCACTACAATCTTTCATTAATAATGTTCATGTGGTTTTATATATGTAGCTTATTAGGTCTTGAGAATTCAGTGGTTTTAATCTTATAGTGATGAAAACCCATTAAACATATTGTAGAAAAGTAAATGCCAGAAACTATAAGAAAAATTGTGGGAGGTAAGTAAACATAGTTACTGATCAAACGAGAACTATTACCTCACAACAGGTACTCGAGGCCAAAACTCCTTAAAAAAATGAAAAAAATACCTTGAAATCGAAAAGTGTTGATGTCAGAATAAATTTTTTTTTTTTTTTTGTCAGAGTAAATTTTTAATATTTTTTGAAAATAACAGTAAAAAACAATAAAAGCCATTTTGTTTGGTGAAAAAACACCTTGAAATCGAAAAGTGTTGATGACAGAATAACGTTTACGCTTTTTGTTTTTTTGTTTTTTTTTTTTTAGTTCGGGATACATTTTCAACATTTTTTAGTAATGACGTCCGCATGGGGTAGCTCAAGTGGCAGTGGCCGTGGAAATGAAGTCTCACCGAACCGGAAGTCTTGGGTTCAAATCTTGGGCTACCCTTCCCCTGTAGTGGGGTATGTAATGGACATATAAATCGGAGAGTCCTACCAAAGCTTACAAAAAAAACATATTTTAGTAATGACGTTAAAAATAAAATATCGTGACTCTAAAAAACTTTAAATTTCCAATGATTTTCAAACAATAAAATATCACGTCTTTGAAAACCCTTAAAGTTCCAACGATTTTTAAGCATGACATTAAATTTAAAATATCACTTCTTTGAAAAACTTTAAAATTCCAACAATTTTCAAGCATGGTGCTAAAAAAATATTTATAATTGTTTTCAATCATAACATTAAAGATAAAATATCACGACTTGGAAAAGCAATAAAATCTTGACAATTTTTCAACCATGGAATTAAAACCAAAGATTATGACTACAAAACAATCTTAAATTTTCAAAATATTTCAAGCATGACTTTATGAAAATTTTTTATGACTAAAAAAACTTTAAAAATGAACACCTGAATGGAAGAGTTACTATACCAAGAGTAGTTTTTTTAAATGTTAAATGTATAGCGATTTTGAAATCTTAGCCTAAGACAACTTGATACATTGTGAAAAAATTCAAAAATCAACTATCAAATTGACACGCATTGTAGGTGAGCTCAACCCATTGTAATAAAATTTTAACGACCAACCATGAAATTAACACATTGTGGGGCAGACTCGATTCATTATAATAAAAAATTTAAAATCAACTATCAAACTACAAATAATGGGATCGGGTTGCTAGACAAGCATAGACACATACCCTACAAAAAAAATCAATCTATATATATATACAATAAAAAGTAATAAAACATAAAAAACATGAACAAAAAAATCAAATATCAAAAATATATAGTAATGACAAAAAAAGCTATAAAATGTAAAAAACAAATAACCATACCATGTAAAACTCTGTCAGCGCATAGTGCAAACTTCAACTTGGAATCCCAGTTCTTTTTGTTTTCCTCCAATAGTTTTTTGATTATCCTTACAAGACTCTTGTTAGATGATTCTACCAGGCCATTACATTGAGGATAATATGAAGTAGAATGCACCAATTGAACGCCCATGGATTCACACATGTCCACCAATTCTTCTGCCCTGAAAGCTGCTGCATTATCAGTGACTAGTTTGGTTGGGCAACCAAATCTAGTGAAAATATTCTCATTCAAGAACTTTATGATAACCTGATGATAAGCATTTTTAGTGGGTACGACTTCAATCCATTTGGTGAAATAATTAGTGGCTACCAAGATCCATTTGTGATGGCCACTGGAATGTGGATTGATCTCACCTATGAAGTCCAAGCCCCACTGCTAGAAGGGACCATTGACGTGTACTAGCTTCAAGTGCAGAGATTTTAGCTGTTGTCTTCCTGCAAACCTCTGACATTTGTCACAAGATTTCACAAAAAAAAACACATCAAAGAATATAGTAGGCCAATAATACCCAACTCTCAGGATTTTGTGGGCTGTGGTTTTCCAATAATGACGCCCTCCACAGATGCTAGAATGGAACTGGCGCATGACTTCCACAGATTGCCCGTTGTCTAGACATCTCAAGAGGATCCCTGATGGGTCTTTCCCATAAATCAAGTTATTATTAGTGTAGAATTTGGCTGATCTAAGCTTAATGGCTTGGGCTTGACTTGAGCTAAGCCCTGGAGGGACTTCTAGCTTCTGCAAAAAATGAACTACACTAGAATACCATTCACAGGTGGTTAGATTTTCAGCCAAAGATTGATTCTGCTCTTGCTCTTCTGTTGTTTCCTTTGTCCGCTCGCCACCTGAATTTGAACCTATGCAGTTTATGTTGCACAAACTGTAATTTTCCACAGCCATAAGCTTAGACAAGCCCTGGCCTTTGACAAGCTTGGTGGGCTTCACCCCTATGTTGAACTCTATGACTTTTGCAATCCATTTAGCTTTCTTTCCATAAATATCTAGTTGAGTTAGGACATCATTTATTGAGGCTGAAGGTACATATGAAACCACTTTGGAATGCAGAATATAAATTCTGAATGCCTAAGATTTTATGAGAGCATAAGCTTGTTTTTCAATAAAGTCATATCTTAGTTCAGGTTCCCTTAGAGTTTTGTTGAAAAAGGTCAGAGGGTGTTCTACGCCTTAATCATTTTTCTGCAATAGAATTGTTGCAAGTGTATCATAAGAGGCAAAAGAGAAGATATAAAACTCTCTGGAATAATCTGGGCTGATTAGAGTGGGAGCTTCCATGATAGCTTGTTTGATGGCTTCAAAAGAGCTTCTTCCACCATCTGTCCATTTTATTTCTGATCCTTTCTTTAACACGGAAGTGATGTGCTTCACTAGCTCTACAAAGTTTGGAATAAACCTCCTAACAAAGTTAATCTTTCCTAGGAACGATTGAATGTCCCTTTTTGACCTTAAGATGGACAATGTCTGAATTGCTTGAACTCTCGCTAGATCGATCTTCACATCTTCAGCAGAAACAATATGTCCCAAAATTTTTCCTTCTTCTAGAGAAAATTGCGACTTCTTTGGGTTCACAGAAATTCCAAATCGTCTGCATTTTAGAAACACCTTCTTCAAATGCTGCAAATGGTCCTTGTGACTGTTGGAAAACACAGTTATGTCGTCAAGGTAAATAAGGACAAGCTTGTCCTTGTCTCCCACAAAGGCTATGTCCATGGCCCTCTGAAAAGTAGCCCCAACATTCATCAGTCCAAAAGGCATTTTGGAGTACATGAAAGTGCCTCAAGGAGTAGCGAAGGTGGTATTTTCCTGATCTTCTGGATGTACAACAATCTGATTGTAACCTGAAAATCCATCTAAGAAAGACATGACTTTAGCCCCTGAAACTTTTTGCAGCAAGTGTTCCATCTTAGGCAGGGGGTAGTTGTCTTTTTAGAGCATTTGTTTAGATTCTTGAAGTCAACACAAAGCCTGATTTCTCCATTCTTCATTCTTACTACCACAAAGTTAGCTATCCACTTTGAATACCTTAGGGGAACTACGATATTGGCATCCAATAGCTTCTTGATTTCATTTTCAATCAAAGGCAATAAGAGAGGGCTGATAGGTCTTAATTTCTGCTTAAAAGGGATGGTGTTCTTCTCTAGTGGAATCTTACGCTGGATGATGTTAGTGTCATAGGTCTTAAGATCACTGTACTCCCAAGCAAAAAATATCAGCGAATTGTTTTATCAGGGTACAATACTTGGAATTTTGGGCAGAAGACAAGTGAGTGGACAGATTTATGTACTTTGGATGGGCTGGACTCCCTACATTATGTTTATGAACAATAGACTCATTTTCTTTTTTGGCAGGATTATAACGTACATCATTATGATCAAACAACTTCTCTAGGGGTACCAATCCTCTGGGTATATGGTTACTAGGCAGTTGAACAATGTTGTCCTGACCAATCTCGTCCTTTAGCTTGGACTGGTTGCATTCTTCAATGGTTTCCTTTTCTGGTCAATGTGCATTTCAGAAAATTCATCAATGACTTGTAAAAACATATTAATTTCATCATCATCTTCAAAAACTTTCCAGTATTTAACATTGTTAGGCAGAGATGGTCTATGTTTCACCTAAACTTCATATGTCAATTTAGGAGGCAAAGGAGGAATAAACGTTCTAGCAGACACATCAAGGGAATTAGCGCCCTGGTTCTTCATTCTCGAGATGTAAGAAATGCTGAAAATATTAAAAGAGTCCTTGAGCTTCCATACCTTATATCTGCATCTCCGACCACCTTCCGAACTTTGATGCCCATTTCTTTAGGAGCGTTTAAGCCCAATATCAAGGCTTCGTATTCTGTTATGTTATTTGTGACTTGAAAAGTTAACTTGAAAGATAAATGAACACATTCTTGTGTGGGGGACACATGGACTACACCTGCCCCTACAGCTTCCTTAGAGCAAGTTTCATCAAAGAACATGTCCCAAATTTGGGGGCTTTCTTTCTCTGTGATCTGGCAAACCGGTTTCTTAAGCTGCATGGAGGCCAACTGGGATTCTTCAATCTGAAGAATACAGGGTCCAAAATTAGTGTCAACAACATAGATGAGATGATTAGTGGGATTCCTTTCATCACTGATTATATAAGCCAAGTGAGCTTCTTTGTATAATCTCTTACTCTCACCTCCAAAAACTAGGACAGTAGCCTATGACAGATCATTTTGCAATGTTCCACCTAATCTCTTGATCCAACCTTTGGAGAGAAACATGCCAAACTTGGGGGTACATCTGCTACCACAATATCCATCACCATGCTCTTCATGGGCAGCTGAGACAAGGTGATGGCTAGGTCTTTGATTAATCCCAAACATGGCACTTTTCTAGAGTCAAATGAAAACAGGTCATGATAAGACTTGGTAATGTCAAGACCCAACTCATCCATGACAACATTGGGCATTAGATTATGGCTAGCCCTTGTGTCCAGAAGGCAGTTGTGAAGGATTTTGTCATGAATGGTCAAAGAGAAATAGAATGATGGGAAGTTGTCGTCACAATTTTCAATCATTGGGCTAAGAATAACAACTGGTTTGACGTCTTGCAGATTTACATAGTTAGTGGAGGCTTGGATAGCTTTAGGCTCAAGGGCCTCGAGGAGAGATATCTTGAAGGACTCATTCTTCACTAGTTCAATCAGAGGTATAGGTATTCTTAGCTTCTAAATTTTTGATTCAAAACTGAAAGGAAAAGGAGACTTGTCAAGGCCTCTTACCTCGTGAGCTGGAGCTTTGAGGATGATGGAATCAAGTGCCGGTCGTTTCTGCTTTTTAGCTTGCTGTATAGTAGGGACAACAGCTCTCTGAACAAGAGTTTCCTTGGCATTATTCATCTTCGACCTCAGATCATATCTGTGTTGATCATCAATTTTCAGAACAGCTCCACTATCCCACTCTTGGTTGATCTGGTCATTGAAAAATGACTTTTCATAGGCAGCGGAAGTAAAAAAGGAGGCACTATTTTTTTCTTCCAGATAATGGATCTCATCATCTTCTTCAAATTGCTCTTCTTCCATGACTACATTCTGGAAAGGGGTGTTCATCCTTTGGTCTTCATTAGCATCTTTGCTTCTTTGCAGAATCTGCCACTGCTCATTAGCTCTTCTATATGGATTTGGATTTCTAGGAGCAAAGGTATTAGGAACTCTTCCTTTCTCGGGGTGTTGCTCAACTTTTAATTTGAAGATTTCATAGGCTAATGACTCTATCATCTTGGTCATTTTATCTATCTTGGGATCTGAAGATGATGAAGGTTCGCCCCTCTGTCTCTTTCTATCAACATTCCCCTTGAGCTTCTCTACAACCATGATGTTTGATTCTACTTCTAAGGCTGCATCCTGCATATCAGCCAAGGTAGCACATCGTTTCTCCCTCAACAGTAGACAGAAGTCAGAATCAAAGGCACTGGCATAGATGAGTTTAGCATAGGTAATGGTGGGTTTTATTTCAGCGAGTATCTTGCTGTACATATGATCAAACCTCTTATTAAAATTAGACAAGAACTCACCATTTTCCCTCTTTAAGTTCCCAAACTCAGTGTGGTAGTAGAGTAGATCCTTCTTATCCCCTCAATGCTTTAGGAATGCATCATCTAAAGCCTCAATATATGCTATAGACCTTGAGGCTAGTTTTCTGAACCATTTTCTAGCCTCTCCATCTAGACTTTGGACAAAGCTCTCATCCATACATCATCTTCTCTAATGTCTAGGTTATCCGCATAGCTATAAAGTGATTCAATATGTTCCTCCGTTGTAACACCTTCAGTCCCAGTGAACTTAGGCCTATACCTCTGATATTCTCCAGTAGGCATGGCATTCAAAGGAGTGAGTAGTACTAGAGGTCCATAACTAGCAGCTATGATTCTTTTTATTTTGGTAGGTTCTTGTGGACCTGCCATAGCTGTGGTGGCTATAAGGTACTAGAAGTCTGAATGACAGAGGGTTGAGGAGTGAGTGATAGGACTAAAGGAGTATGATGGATAGGAGGAGAGGCTTCCTTCGGGCTTAGAATGGAAAGAGAACCTAAAGAATAAGGAGCTTTATGAATCTTTGAGATTTTTCTTCACTGTTAGTATTAGATGTTATACTCTCAACATGTGTTTGTTCTATTATAGGATTTTCTTGAAGGGATATAGAATATTGTTTAGAAGTACCTGAACCTGATGCTCCTTTCTACAATGCCTTTCTTTCTTTGATGATTTTTTCAGGTTTAGGTACTAGGTCAGCTTGTGGCTTCTGAGGATTTCTCTGAGTATGCCTCACAAACTGAGCCAGAACTATGAAATGGAGTCGCCAAGAGGTTCGTCCTCTAGTAGAGTTGCCACATAGATGATTATAATCGGAATAGTGTCTAGACTTTGTCTATAATCAAAGCTGGATCTGTGTCACTCCCCAGGGAAGCCGAGCTTTAGTTTCCTCTCTCCGGCAACTACACTAATTATGTTAGCACTCCAGGAAGCTCTCATAGGTTGTAGCTTGGAGATGTCTGGAAAAATATAAATCTTCAATATTGTTTTTTGAACTATTTGAATCGATTGGGGTTTGGATCAAGTAGATGACTGTTTCAACTCTATTTTCACTCAAAACATTGAACACCCTCAGCTTGACAAGGCTTTCAACCACTAATGCTCAATAGCTTATAGATTCAATGAATAGATGGAGAATCTTGACTGTACCAGCAGATACATACATAAACACATATGAATGGCTAGCTATAGAAAGTAAATGAAGCTTACAAATCTAATTTATCAATGCAGAGATAAGATGACAGTTATCTGGCATTTGACAGAGAAGAAAACATGAATAACCCATTCAAGTGCAAGCTTAGAACAGAGGGAAAGATTGAGATTGAACATATAACAACAAAAGAAGCTTGTATTACTGGAATGAAGATGAGACACTGGGAGGAATAGAGTATCCATGGTCTCCAGAGGTTTAACCCTTGATATTTCTAACTTTCAGCCGTTTATAGGCGTTTTACAATGCTCTCGGGTTTTCTGAGGCTCGAGGTATCTTAATCCTATGGCTTCTAACTGCTTGATGCCATGATTAAACAGACATGAGCCAGAGGTCTCTTTTTCTAACAACATAGTAACCAAATTCGGATAATTTTACCGCGCTGTCACGTAGCTCGCTCATGCCACGATGCTCCATGATCACTATTGTTGGTTCGGCTGCATCGTGGTGTGGCTTTTCCTCTTTCGGCCATCTGTCTCCCGGCCTTTGTTGGCTCGAATCCCTCTTCTAGCATTAGCAATCATTGCTAAACGCTTCTAAGGATGGTGGCCACCTGTACTGTAACAGAATGGGTCTTCGGGCCTTTGAAATCCTTTCGAATACCAAAAACGATTGTTTTCTGTTTTACGCAGAGAAACATTGCAACACTTTGAAATTTTGCCAAAACTCTGTTCATTCCGGACATCAAATATTATATATTTCCCTTCACGAACCCTTTCGGCTCCGAGTCTTATCGCATTGGTGTTGTTTCTTTGTATTTTGTTAAATAACGAAATAAGTGAAAATGCATTAAAAAACGCTTTTTGGCAGATCTCAAAATCTATGAAATAATGTTTATATAGCCATTGGGTCTGGCTAATTGCATCGCATACATGTAGGGGTATAGGCCCCACTCCACAATGTTTCTCCGATTATGATATTGCAATGTGATTAGTCGCAATTGCATATCGCGATAGCCTCGGGCCGTTGTAAGCGCTTTGTTGTGGTTGCCGATCAGATCTAGAGCGTTGATCGACCAAATCTGACGGCCACTGTGCCTTCATTTGTTTATGCATTCGATACGCTGTTTTTCACTGTTTTTATGTGTTTTTGGCCTCCTGATAGTGTTTCTTCGTCATTCTAAGGGCTCTTCTCATGCGATTGTTTTCATCTTTGGTATAATTTTACGAGATTTTGAAGACTTAGAGAGCATATTTGGATCCATTTGGATCAGGACTCGATGCAATTATAGATGCGAGAGTAATATTTTTGAAGTCCGACTTATGGCCAAAACAGAGAAAGAGGAGACGTGGCCGTTGGAGCTAAAAGAGGGGACATTTTTGCTAAAAATAGTAGCACTGCACCTTAGAGGTTAACAGGAACCACGATTGCCGTTAGACCAAAACCCGCAGGTCTTAGTCGACGATCGCACTGCCAGAGATAAGGATCCACAAGAGGTAGTTAGTCCATGTTGCGAAACACACGGGGAGAATTGGTTTATTCAATGTCCAACAATCTCCTCCCTAACGCGCGTTGGGTGTGTATCGAACTTGTGACCTATGTTCTGATACCACTTGTTGGGAATCACGATTGCTATTAGACCAAAAGTCGCAGGTCTTAGTCAACCATTGCATCGTCAGAGATAAGGATCCACGAGAAGCGGTTATTCCATGTCGTGAGACACATGGGGAGCATTGGTTTATCCAATGTCCAACAGGCGGGGCTATACTTGGCCAACGATGAGGCTAAATTTGTGAGCAAGCATAACCTTGTAGTGGATGGAAGAATCTTTGTTGTTAGCCATTCTTGGAAGCTCTATCAATGATAGTTATTACAGCTAATTCTCAGTGAAGCAAGAGAGTCCTAATACTAGAATATATAATAATGTCAATTTAGAGTAAGTATCGCAGAGTCTTTAGCGAGTGCTCATTTCCATATTATTATCTATAATTGTCATCAAGTGGAGGAAGAAAGATGTGTCATATCACCTGACTTTACCCAACCTGCCACCTTTCATATTCGATGAAAAACATAATCAGACAAACCTTGATAGAGCCTTGTGAATATACCTATAGTTGTATTGTCTTCGTTAGCAAACATCAAGAGAGATCGAGGCTTGATTCTAACAAGAGGTTTTGCTAAGTAAGATGCTTCTAATGGATGATATATTGGATCATGAAATTAAAAAAAATCCTCTTGGAAATCCTAAAATTATTGGGGGAAATAATTTTCAATGAATAGCGTGGATCAAGATGAGAATCTTATGAGGGAAAATGAATCTGAACATGTTCAAAAAACTAGTCAAGATAGGGAAGACCTGACATAATTATCAATGAAGGCTGAAGTTCCTCAACTACTAGAAAAATATCTAAATACTAAGATGATATGCAATAGAGATCAAATGATGTAAAACACCTGTCATGAGATATACTAATGGGAAAATGATCAATTGAATGATAATTGTTAGAACAAGAACCATGATTAGATGGGATGATTAAGGCATGAGATTCTCGATTGAGAGACAAGAAAGATAAATCAATTTGAGTAGCTTTACAAATGATTTGAATGACATAGTCCTCTTCCTCGTATGCTAAATGTGAAAAATCATCTACTTGTGCCTAGCTACAACCCAGACTGACATCATAATCATTAAAAAAGAGTGCCAATACGACAAGCACACGAAACCAATCGAGCTGACGCAGATGAAAAATAGGAACTTGAATAAGAAAATAAATCAAGCATTCATTGACACTAAAGAGGATATTTAGTTCTATGAAGAAAATAATCAGTGTTAGAATATTCACAAGAACAATTAGGAGATGATTACATTCAAAAGGATGTGATAGGTATGACTCCTTTAGCCAAAGATAATATTTAGAATGATCAACTTTACAATTTTGTTGATCCATGAAAGTTATATATTTTAAACTTGAGTTTGATATAAGAGGTTCGCATGAAGATTAGATAAGTGAAACAAAATCTTCAATCGAACTAGAAATGAGATATTGAAAGTTGAAAGAGCCATATTCAAAATAAAAAACATCTTTTAAGAAGGGATTTGCATCTATTGAAACCATGCAAATGCAGGAATTGTGCAAGAAAATCTAGATATGACATATTTAAGGGATCTTACCATAGCGATAACTTAACATAACCATCAACAAAAGTTGAAGTTCCTTGACTTCCTGATAAGTGTTGGAACTTTCTAAGATTGTAGAATGAGATATCAAAGATTGGATCAGATCATGCATGGTGTATGGACAACTACCATCAATAATTTCAACAATATCACTATTATCCAAATGGCAGCCATCCACGTAACTGATTTGATAAAATGTATATTTTCGACAAAAAGATTACCCAAGTCAAAAGATTATTTTAATCACATATCTAAAAATGGATAAATCGGACAAATATCATGAGTAACTTAGATAGAAGAATTGTCTTCATGCAAAATTGGAAATGATAAGGAATGGAAAGACCCACTTGATAAGTTGTGATGAGCCTTATTATAGCGATAGGAATGATGCAACTGCCAAGACTACTAACTTAAATTATGAACCTGGGGTTCGTGCAAACTTAAGAGGTGTCGACACTATATGTGCATCATGCAATGTGTCCTTCTTTCATTGATTTGATGTAATGAATTGAATATCTTGAAATCAAACACTAGCCTAATTGCCGAATATAAAAGTTGCATTGAGAAAGAAGCGTAGTCTATGGAATGGAAATAATAGTGCTTGGAATAGAAAACCTAACTTAAAAATAACGTAAACTAAAATAACATGCATGAAGGAAAGAGGATGTAATAAATCACTACATTCCAGGGAGGTTGGATCCATTGACAGAGTTCATTAGATACCTCATGTGGCAATCAAGGAAATCATTATTGTGCTATCCATTTCATAAATCTATTCATTAACCCAAACTGTTGAGATGTGTTGCAGGGGTAAAAAGGAAAGTTATAAGTGGTATTTGGTCTTCCTTAATCATGGATTTAGAGCCTAGGGGTCATTATTCAAGCCTAAGAGACAAAACTCAAGCTTTTGGAGTATATTTAATCATTTTTACACATGTTATAAGAGTGCTACATGACAATTACAAGAGTGCTACATGCCACTATTAGAGTGGCAGGAAGCTACAAGAGTGGCATGATTGCTACAGGAGTGAGATAACTTGTTGAATACCCAAGTAAATCAAATACAAATGAGATTAGATTTCTTTTTTTATTATTTAGGATTTCCTAGGAATCCATCTCAAGTGGTATCACTACAAAATACCCTAGTTAACACGTGTTTAAAAATAACATAAAATTACTATTTTAAAAATTGGAAATTCAAGAACTAGTGAGTTAGTTAACCTATTAAATGCCTAACGTAATCAAGCGAAAATGTTATGGGTTAATTTTTTTAATTAAATTGAATGTTTTTATGACCCATTACAAGTGGAATCAACTCAAATTAATTATCTCATTAACACGTTCTGAAAGATAGCAGAAAACTAGTACTATTTTGATACATGAGACTTTAATATATTCTAGATTTGTGAACTAGTAAACCAATCCAAGTAGCTCAATAATGAATATGACTTTTCAAAACTGTTTTAAGGATACATCAAGTTTGTGACTCTATAAATAACCTTTAAAACAACTCACTTTAATCATTTAACCGATATGACCTACAACAAAAGAAGCATGAATAATAAATGCAAAAATAAGAGATGCAAGTGAAAAATACATTCAAAGGAAATAAAAAAAAAAATTGTACAAGAAGGCTCTGAAGCTCCTAGGATGGACAAACCTAAGGAAAATAAGATTCTTATGAAGGAAACCAAGCTTTAGAAGCTAAAAGCGGAACCAAACTTTATTATTTGAATAAATCCAAGTACATCCTTGCTAGAAACAAAAGTGGAGCTGCTAAATAACAAGTTTTCTCCACAACAAAACGAAGAAATACATGCCCCTAAAGGAAAATTTGAATTGGTACTCATACAAAGTGATGAGAAATGGTTCTCCTTGAAAGGAAGCAACTTTCCCCTCCAAAATCTATCAAAAAATGGATCTGGTTCCCAGCACTAGGAATCTTCATTAAATGATAGGGAACAGATTCCTATATTTTCTCAATCGGTGGAGTTCCAGAATTTGTCAATAATTTCATGATATTCAGTTCATTAATTATCCAATTTTGGTCCATTCTGCAGTAAGGAGTAAGTTCCTATATTATCTCATTCACTATTTACTACATTTTCTCTCAATATTCTACAAAAATAAATAATATTAGACACATAATATGCAGTTATCTCTAAACCTTCCTAAGAACATATTAAAGCTAAAAAAAGATTATTCAGTGTAGAAGGAGAGATTTAATATACCCTTCATTTCATAGGAAGGGTTAAATGGGCCTCAGTTTGGGTCTAATTTGGAGGCCCATCATACCCCACTACTGAAATTGTTGCTCATCCTTTAAGAAACCTATTCATCTTCTTTCCTTGTTGTTCTTCATGCAATTATCTTTCTTAGCTCATTGTTCTTTGGGGAAAATGGTAGACGATTTGGATGGCCTTCATGGACAAACTTGCCATGGGGGCATGCTGTGCCTCCTTTTGCTGTAGTTTCTCTCTAGGCCCCTTGTTTTCTAACTGTAGTTGCTCCTTCATGAATAATTCCTTTAGCTTCAAGTTAGCCAATTCCTTACCGATTTGTTTCACTTTTTCCTCGATGAGGCCCACATCTTCTACCACCTTGGATTTTTTCAATTTGCATCTGTCTATGAGTTCTGCCTCTCTCCCTTTCCAACTTAAAGAAGAGTGGTATTGAAAATTTGGTGGTTATAATTCTCTCATCCTCAATGAATTTGTTGTATGATCCAAAGTCAAGTCATGGATTAGGTTCCTAGAGTTCTTCGAGGTCTTATTCTCTCCCTTTTGGTGTGGCTGCTCCTTCTTGTAGCATTTCTTATTGCTCCTGTAGCAGTCCTTGTTGCTCCCGTAGCAGTTCTTTTTCTTCTTGTAATGCACAACCTGAATCTTGTAGCAACTAATATTTGCATGCCGATAGGTGGTGGGTCCACCTTTTTTTTCTTATTTATTATTCTTTCAAATTTCTCTCTTTTTTCATTACATGCAAAATAAAATCAGAGTGCTTTTTGTTAACTGAGTTGGTCCTCACTTACCCCTTTGCACTCTCTTTCCTCCATCACGACTAAATGATTACTGTTAGTGTTAGTATTTGCATACTTCCATTAGGGATCAGAACTCACTCTTTACATTTTCAAAGTAGGGTCTCATACTGAAAATTTTGCATCATTCCATTAGGTCATGATATACTGATCCACTCATGGTTGTTTTCTCTCCATAAAATATATCCCTCATAGAATATACTTGTTGATCCTTCTTCAGATTGTCTTCAGTTATGGTTTCATAATCAATTTGCAGGTCATTTGATTAGGTCATAGGGCATGATTTCATTAGGTCTAGGGTTTCATCACTAAGGTCAAGAAATTGATTTCAAAGTGTAAATAAAGGTCAACAAGGGTGTGAAGATGATCAATAAATCAAGCATGATGGCTTCTGCACCAGAGCATTTCTCCTTGCTACTAGACAGAGAAACACTGCAAAAATTCAGGTCAAAGTGAACATTTATCCACCTGCAAAAACACAAGAAGGAAAAGGCATTAAAGGAGTACAAGAAACATTGAAAAAGTGGGTTTTTCAAGTGAAAAATCAAAATCTTCTTTTATTTAAGCCCTCATACTTTATTTTCAAATTCATTATCTTCATTTGCCAAGCAAGAAGTGAAAGGGAGAAGAAAGAAAGGCGAGTTTGATTGAGTTTGAGCGAAAAAAGCTCGGCTCTGCGCGTTTGGCAGAGAGGTGTTGTGCTTTTGGAGGCAGGTGATGCGCTTTTCATCTGGCGCTGCGCATTTCCCTAATTTTCCCAGAATAGAGATGAATGGGGGCTGCGCTTCTGAGCGAGGCACTGCGGTTTTCCCAAAAGTGACCAAAAACCTCCAAATCTTCTAGTAGACCTCAAATTTGTTTTTCTCTCCATTATTAGAAGTAAGTACATGTCCTTCATCTTGGTTTTGGGTATCTAAATCTAAGTCACAAGCATCATTGGTCATTTGTAATCTCGAAACCCTAAATTCTACCTAATTCTACCTAAACCCTATCTCCTTCCTATTCCTCTTAGCACGTAGCCCTACAGTCCTAAAATAACCCTACCCCTTTCCCTCTTTCCCACTATTCTTTCACATTCCCTTTTGTCTCTCTTCTCCAAGAGCTCAAGACACAAAACCCTTCTTCTCATTTCCCACTCCATTCATTTCCTAGTTGCAAGCCCATTTCCCATCCCCTCATTCCTCATTTCCATCCACCTCAACCTTGCAAACATGGACCTGGAAGACCAAGACTATGAGGAGGAGAACATAGGCAGTGATACATCAGCTAATAGAGCCATGCAACCGAGAAAACCACACAAGGGAGGCAGGATAATTATTGAAGATCCATCAAACCTTAGGGAATTTCAGGCTTCAGAGTTTGCTGTCACATGCTTCAGGTACCTTGGCTGCTATGAATTCTGTGAACATGTTGAGAGAGTGCAATATCACCCAGAGCTCACTAGGATTTTTGCAGCACATCTTCATGACAACAGGGTGACTCTCGCTGGGGTAAATTTCACCATTTCATCCGCTATTGTTGTAGATGGTACCAGGACTCCTAATGTAGGGGAGAAGTGGTTCAAGCACCAGGATCTAAATGAGTACTATTATTAACCTTATATCAAACCCCATTACATAAATCAGGTGAAGAGACTGTTTCCTTTCAAGTTTCTTGAGAACAAGTATGTCCCCATGATGAAAATCATCATGAAGTATTTCACTTGTGAGGGTCGGTTCTCTAGGCTGTATATTTATCATATCAGGCTCCTCATGCATTTTATCAGGGTGAGAATGTTAAACATCCCTTGTTACTTGTTCATGAGTACTGAGAAGATGGCTTTTATTGTCCAAAGGAAGTCTTACGCTCAACAGATGAGAAACCTTTATCATTACTCCCTGATCAAGGTCATTGTGCTTCATCATCTCAGTCTCCTTAACATCCCTTGGGAGACCTTCATTTCGCATGAGATATTTAGGGGTCCTCAAGAAGCAGGAGGACCTTCTAGCCTTCCAGTGCCTCAAGAACCAGGAGGACCTTCTAGCCCAGCGAAAACAGATGAGGAGGCCAAGGAGACAAGAACTAATGAGGTGCTCGTTTTCATGACATATCAGAGGGGCACTAGGAGATTATTTGCAGCAGATAGGGAAGTGTTTTCTCGACGGGATGTGTAAGGGGACTTGCCTTCTTGATCATCTCATAGGAAAATGATAGATCCACAAGATGTGAAAAAGGCTTTGCCTTCTTCTTCAACACAATAGGTATAGGTGCAACAACTACACAAAGGAAAGGAAAAGATGTCGGATGATGCTGAGGAGGAAATGGCTTTTGACTTGGCTAAGCGTGGTTTGTGGTTACCCTGGCTTGCTGGCTTGCCTTCCTTCAGCCTAAGGTTCAATCCATGTGATAACATAGTGGCGAACGTACTGGGGAACGTAGTTTTATGTTCGTCAGCAAAATGTATCAAGTTGTGATCTGATTGTTGATGGTGAATAATAGTCAGATGCATGTGAAGGCTGAAATCATTCGCTTGCCGACTCCAGTGTCGAAAAATCCCAAGGTTTAGAATTTTTATGGCAACTCCACTCTTCAAGACCCAGTGACCTGAAGAATTTCTTGGTGAATTCATTGTAATCAAAATGGATTCGCTTGCTCGAAGGTATGCTCCCATGAGCCGAGATCACATTCCAGGTTTCCCAAATAAAATTCCTAAGGTAGATTGGCAAAGGAATTTGCCTATGTTTAAAGATAATGATATGAATGATGCTACTTTACATCTGGTTAGATTTCACATGCATACTCGCAATTTGAAGGTTGATTTTCCTGAAGACTTCTTGATGAAGATATTCATGGCCACTTTGGAAGGTGAAGCCCAATTTGGTATGAAAGTTTGCTGCCTGCTTGTATTTACTGTTTAAAGGATTTTCATACCATGTTCTTTGAAATGTATAAAGAATCTTGTCCATCCTTAATATTAGTTCAGAACTTTTGTAAACATGTTTATAGTTTTCTTAAAAATCTTGAGAAAGTTTACGAAGATGATGACTTCATGGACAATGAGATCATGGAAGCCCTGTATGAAAATCAATTTCAACAACATAAAGAGACCTTAGAGAATACTTATCAAGATGCTCAGGAAAATTTGTGGTAGGTTCAAGATCTTATTACAACTGAAAATGATGGAGGACAAGGTCTTATTATAGATATGCTCATAGCAGAAGAAAGTACACAGAGAAATCAAGTTTCAATTGCAGATTGTGATAAAGTCAAGTTGGCTATTTCAGATCTAGATTCAGATCATGATAATGAAGAGTACCTTGTTCTGAATCCCATGAAGAAGAGCTCTGTTGTTGAGATCGTCTGGAATGAAGGCGGCAAATTTATTGACCCAAGTGTTCTCATTTCATTAGAACAAAGCCTTCACGAGGAGGTAATCCAGTCCTTTTATGAAAAACAAGATAAGATATTTGTTCAAGTACGTGAAAAATCTTCTTTCGATAACTCAATGGTAAATGATAGAAGTGTTAGTTTTGAGTTTCAAGAAATATCTGAAGTTTTCCCTCGTATGACTGATGAGTGCGATAAGAAACATGACAATCTGGTTGCCATGTCATATGAAGATGATAAATAATGTATTCAAATTTTAGAAGACCAGGGAATTGAGGACTGTCATTCATATTTTTTTTCTCATATTTCATGTTTTGAATTGTTGTTTCAAGAAGACAATTATTGTTTTGGCAAAAAAAACAAAAGGTATTATCTCCTCTGTTTGAAGATGAGATAGATCAACTCCTGAAAGGTCATGTTACAACCCAAGCTAATGTAGGTTTGCAGTGTTCGCATCGTCAAGAAGGTGTTAGTGAAGAGTTTTCCACTTTTGAAAATGAGGACAATCTTGAAATTAGATTTATAGATCAACAAACAGATATTGTTTTCTTTCATGAAGATGATAGGGCTGTCATGTTTGATAATATTGAAGAATGTTTTCTGTTTAAGAATGACTTAGACTATGAAATTGAGAAGTATGAGCTTGAGAGAAACAATATTCCAGAAATCAAGTCAGAATTTTTCATGCTCGAGGAATTTACAGCCAACACTCAGATAGAAAAATCTTATACTTCTCTATGCCTTCGTATCAATCAGCAACCAACTGTTCTTTCAGATCAGAATGAAGGGAGTACTGATAATTTTGCTATTGGATCTCAAGACAAGTTAGTGCTTCAACATTTTCAAGATCCCTTCGGCATTCTTTTGCAAGCATTAGAGAAGATGAATGTTGTGTGGTTCGTTAGCATAAGCCTTGGTTTCAGTTGTTATTGTGAGTTGCCTACATGTATATTGTTCTGCCTGCTTGAGGAAAGTGTGAGCAGAATTTCAGTGAGCAACCATTCGCTGGATTGGTTACATTGGAAAGTTCACTTCACATGATTGTACATATTTCTTCAGTAGGCAAGTGGTTGTCATCAGTGTTTGGAGCCCTCAAATATCGATGGTCTACTGCCATTAATAAGTTTTGTAAGTACTTGTTTCAACTAAGTAAGTCTTGAGTCATTTTTTGTGTCAATTTCAAGTCAGTTTTGAGTCAGTTTGGTTAAGAGTCAATTTTCAGTTGTATTCAGTCATTTTTCACTTTTTTTAGTTTTGACCGTATTGCCCAATGGATGAGGCACTTGGTCTATGGTGTTATTAATACCTCCAAGGAGGTGCCATCCCCAATCAGGCCAATTTTAGTGTCAATATCTGCATACTTCCATCAGGAATCAAAACTCACTCTTTACATTTTCATAGTAGGGGTCTCATACTGAAAATTTTGCATCATTCTGTTAGGTCATGATATACTGATCCGCTGATGGTTGTTTTCTCTTCATAAAATCTTTCCCTCATAGAGTATACGTGTTGATTCTTCTTCAGATTGCCTTCAATTATGGTTTCATAATCAATCTGCAATTCATTTCATTAGGTAATAGGGCATGATTTCATTAGGTTTAGGATTTCATCACCAAGGCCAATAAACTGATTTCAAAGTGTAAATAAAAAGGTCAACAAGGGTATGAGGATGATCAATAAATCAAGCATGATGGCTTTTGCACCAGAGCATTTCTCTTTGCTACTAGACTGAGAAACATGCAAAACTTCAGGTCAAATTGAGCATTTATCCACCTGCAAAAACACAAGAAGGAAAAGGCATTAAAGGAGAATAAGAAACATTGAAAAAGTGGATTTTTCAAGTGAAAAATCAAAATCTTCTTTTATTTAAGACCTCACACTTCACTTTCAAATTCATTATCTTCATTTGCCAAGCAAGAAGTGGAAGGGAGAAGAAAAAAAGGCGAGTTTGAGTGAGTTTGAGCGAAAAAACCTGACATTGCGCGTTTAGCAGAGGCATTGCACTTTTGGCTGAAACAGACTAGTGTTGCGCTTTTGGAGGCAGGTGCTGTGCTTTTCACCCAGCACTGGGTTTTTCGCCGATATTCCCAGAACAAAAATGAACGGGTGCTACACTTTTTTCATGTCACTGCGCTTCCCAGAACAAAAATGAACGGGCGCTACACTTTTTTCATGGCACTGCGCTTCTGAGCGAAGGCGCTGCGCATTCCCTAGAAGTGACCAAAAACCTCCAAATCTTCTAGCAGACCTCAAATTTGTTTTTCTCTCCATTATTACAAGTAAGTACATGTTCTTCATCTTGGTTTTGGGTTGCTAAATTTAAGCTACAAGCATCATTGGTCATTTGTAATCTCGAAACCCTGAATTCTCCCTAATTCTACCTAAACCATAACTCCTTCCTATTCCTCTTAGAACCCAGCTCTAAAGTCCTAAAATCACCCTATCCCTTTTCCCTCTTTCCCACTATTCCTTCACATTCCCTTTTTTCTCTCTTCCCCAAGAGCTCTAGACAAAAAACCCTTCTTCTAATTTCTCACTCCATTCATTTCCTAGTTGCAATCCCATTTTCCATCCCCTCACCCCTCATTTCCATACACCTCAACCTTGCAAACATGGACTTGGAAGACTAAGACTATGAGGAGGAGGACACAAGCAGTGATACCTCAGCTGATAGAGCCATGCAACCGAGAAAACCACACAAGGGAGGCAGGATTATCAGAGAAGAGACATCAAACCTTAGGGAATTGCAAGCCCCAAAGTTGGTTGTCACATGCTTCAGGTACCTTGGCTGCTATGAATTCTGTGAACAGGTTGAGAGAGTGCAATATCACCCGGAGCTCACTAGGCTTTTTGTAGCACATCTTCATGACAACAGGGTGACTCTTGCTGGGGTAAATTTCACCACTTCATCTTCTATTATTGTAGATGCTACCAGGATTCCTAATGTAGGGGAGAAGTGGTTGAAGCGCTAGGATCTAGATGAGTACTATTATGAACCTTATATCAAACCCGAGTGAATAAATCAAGTGAAGAGACTGTTTCCTTTCAAGTTTCTTGAGAACAAGTATGTCCCCATGATAAAAATCATCATAAAGTATTTCACTTGTGAGGGTCGGTTGTCCAGGTTGTATACTTATCATATCAGGCTCCTCATGCATTTTACCATGGTGAGGATGTTAAACATCCCTTATTACTTGTTCAGGAGTATTGAGAAGATGGATTTTATTGTACGAAGGAATCCTTACCCTTAGCAGATGAGCAAACTTTATCATTACTCCCTAATCAAGGTCATTGTGCTTCATCATCTCAGTGTCCTTAACATCCCTTGGGAGACCTTCATTTCTCATGAGATATTGAGGGGTCCTAAAATTCTTCCACCAGTGCCTTAAGAAGCAGGAGGACCTTCTAGCCCAGCTAAAAGAGATGAGGAGGCCAAGGAGACAAGAACTACTAAGGTGCCCATTTTCATGACATATCATAGGGGCACTAGGAGATTATTTGCAGCAGATAGGCAAGTGTTTTCTCCATGGGATGTGGAAGGGGCCTTGCCTTCTTCATTAGCTCGTAGGAAAATGCTAACTCTACAAAATGTGAAAGGAACTTTGCTTTCTTCTTTAGCGCAACAGGTACAGGTACAACCACTGCACAAAGGAAAGGAAAAGATGTTAGATGATGATGAGGAGGGAACGGATTTTGACTTGTCTAAGCGTGGTTTGTGGTTACCGTAGTTTGCCTTCCTTCAACCTGAGGTTTAATCCAGGTGATAACAATTACAACCCACTTTCTCAAGTCCTCTTCACTTTTGTCTTGTTCCTTTCCAACATGTGTGGCTGTCTTGGTGGAAAAGTGAAGCTAATTGGTAGATAAGGTTGAGGCTTCTTTGTTACTCAGTTTGGCTATAAAAAATATTTTCCTTCATACACCTGCAATGTTTTTCAAGCTAAAATAAGTTTGTAGGAAATGTTTAAAGGATTGCATACCTCATGCTTACCTTGGGTGTGTTTTTGCAGGTGATAGTGAGGTTGTTGACAACATTGTTGAAGTTGCCTTTAGTGGTTGTGAAGTTGATGTGTTGATGTTGTGGTACTTGCATGGAATTTTTGGACATGGATGAAGCTATTCTTGAGTTTCTTCTGAGAGATCATTCCCTTTGTATGATGCTTTAGGAATAATGGTTGATTTTATTCCCGCTTGAGGTGTTGTCTTCCCATGCTTGCTTCCCTGTGCATTGGCTCTGTTATGGATTTATTGTTTTTCACATGTACTTCATTTATAGAGGCTTGTCAAAATAGTTTTTTTTTTTTTTTAATGGTGGATAAAGTGTTGTTGTTGGAGATGAACAATGATCTTGTAGCAATCTATAGAGGACCCTGTAGTTGTCCAAAGCTAGTGTTGGTGTCATCTGATGCTTCATGATGTATATATTTCTTGATCCAGTTCCTTGTATGTGGTCCTGTAGGGTATGTGTAGGCTGCTACAAGACTGTGTGTCTTCTTTTTGTAGTCACAGAAGCTCTTCTAGGACCAAAATTTTCTCCAAGTGTTGCTTGATAAAATATTGATAATTCATAAGGAAGTTGCTGATGAGTGTCAAAGGGTTTTGTGGTGATGAAAAGAGGTGGAAAAGGGGATGAAAGATAATGATTTTAATGGACATAGATGGGAATGAAGGTGAAAAAGGTGTCAAATGGAGCTATGAATGGATAATAGGGTTAATTCAGATCCCTCCTTCTGTTCCTAGATGAAAAAATATAATATTTGAACCATTTTTCTATGTCGATCACAGTCCTGTAGCAATTTTGCAACACTCCTGTAGGAGAACCATTTTATCCATATCTCTTAAACAATAGATTTGATTGACGTGAAATTGTTTGATCATGTTTCCATCCTCCTTATGTATTTCCCCATAAAAAATATTGGCTAACATATGCATGAATATCGAGAAAAATGAAAAATGATTGTAGGTGACAGATGTTAATTTCTTGAAAATAGGAAATTATTCTCTAATCCCTTTAGCATCTCCTCAACAATGACACCAAAAATGTTGGTGGAATTATATGTATTATAATTCCAACATTTAATTATCGAATCTAGGATCATAAGACTTAGAGATGCAAGCACAAAAAAATGCAGGACTAGAGCTTATTCTAACCTATGCTAACCACTAACACTAGAAAGAACTAATCACTAAAGATTATCACTTGTCACTGGACTGTGGGACTCTAATGCTTATCAGGTTTTGCACCACAATCTTTCATTAATAATGTTCATGTGGTTTTATATATGTAGCTTATTAGGTCTTGAGACTTCAGTGGTTTTAATCTTATAGTGATGAAAACCCATTAAACATAAATGCCAAAAACTATTAGAAAAATTGTGGGACGTAAGTAAACATAGTTACCAATAAAACGAGAAATATTACCTCACAATAGGTAGTCGAGGCCAAAACTCCCTTAAAAAATGAAAAAAATACCTTGAAATCAAAAAGTGTTGATGTCAGAATAACCTTTTTTTTTGCTAGAGTAAATTTTTAATATTTTTTAAAATAACAGTAAAAAACAATAAAAGCCATTTTGTTTGGTGAAAAAAAACCTTGAAATCGAAAAGTGTTGATGACAAAATAACATTTACGCTTTTTGCTTCTTCTTTTTTTTTGGTTCGGGATACATTTTCAACATTTTTTAGTAATGATGTTAAAAATAAAATATCGTGACTCTGAAAAACTTTAAATTTTTAATGATTTTCAAGCATGACATTAACAATAAAATATCACGTCTTTAAAAACCCTTAAAGTTCCAACGATTTTTAAGCATGACATTAAATTTAAAATATCACTTCTTTGAAAAACCTTAAAATTCCAACTATTTTCAAGCATGGTGCTAAAAAAAAATATTTATAATTGTTTTCAATCATAACATTAAAGATAAAATATCACGACTTGGAAAAACAATAAAATCTTGACATTTTTTCAACCATGGAATTAAAACCAAAGATTATGACTACAAAACAATCTTAAATTTTCAAAATATTTCAAGCATGACATTATAGAAAATTTTTATGAATAAAAAAACTTTAAAAATAAACACCTGAATGACAGAGTTATTATACCAAGAGTATTTTTTTTAAATGTTAAATGTATAGTGATTTTGAAATCTTAGCTTAAGACAACTTGATACATTGTGAAAAAATTTAAAAATCAACTATCAAATTGACACGCATCGTAGGTGAGCTCAACCCATTGTATTGAAATCTTAAAGACAAACCATGAAATTAACACATTGTGGGGTAGACTCGATTCATTATAATAAAAAAATTAAAATCAACTATCAAATTGTACATAATGAGATCGGGTTGCTAGATAAGCATCGACACATACCCTAAAAAAATTCATATATATATATACAAAAAAAAAAAAAAAAAAAAAAAAAAAAAAAAAAAAAAAAAAAAAAAAAAAAAATAAAATATAATATATATAATATATAGTAATGACAAAAAAAAGCCATAAAATGTAAAAAAAAAAGTAACCATACCATGTAAAACTCTGTCAGCCAATAGTACAAACTTCAACTTGGAATCCCAGTTCTTTTTGTTGTCCTCCAACAGTTTTTTCATTATCCTTACAAGACTCTTGTTAGATGATTCTGCCAGGCCATTAGCTTGAGGATAATATGAGGTAGAATGCACCAATTGAATGCCCATGGGTTCACACATGTCCACCAATTATTTTGCCTTGAAAGCTGCTGCATTATCAGTGACTAGTTTGGTTGGGCAACCAAATCCAGTGAAAATATTCTCATTCAAGAACTTTATGATAACCTGATGATTAACATTTTTAGTGGGTACGACCTCAATCCATTTGGTTCAGTGGCTACCAAGATCCATTTGTGATGGCCACAAGAATGTGGATTGATCTCACCTATGAAGTCCAAGCCCCATTGTTGGAAGGGACCATCGACGTGTACTAGCTTCAAGGGCAGAAATTTTAGTTGTTATCTTTTTGCAAACCTCTGACATTTGTCACAAGATTTCACAAAAGAAAACACATCAAAGAATAGAGTAGGCCAATAATACCCAGCTCTTAGGATCTTGTGGGATGTGGTTTTCCAATAATGACGCCCTCCACAGATGCTAGAATGGAACTGGTGCATGACTTCCACAGATTGTCCTTTGTCTAGACATCTCAAGAGGATCCCTGATGGGTCTTTCCAATAAAGAAAGTTTTTATTAATGCAGAATTTGGCTGATCTAAGATTAATGGCCTGGGCTTGACTTGAGCTAAGCCCTAGAGGGACTTCTAGCTTCTGCAAAAAATGAATTACACTAGAATACCATTCGCAGGTGGTTAGATTTTCAGCCAAAGACTGATTCTGCTCTTGCTCCTTTGCTGCTTCCTCTAACTGCTCACCACTTGTATTTGAACCTATGCAGTTTATGTCGCACAAACTGTAATTTTCCTCAGCCATAAGCTTAGACAAGCCCTGGCCTTTGACAAGCTTGGTGGGCTTCACCCCTATGTTGAATTCTATGACTTTTGCAATCCATTTAGCTCTCTTTTCATCAATATCTAGCTGAGTTAGGACATCTTTTACTAAGGCTGAAGGTACATATGCAACCACTTTGGAATGCAGAATATAAATTCTGAATGCCTTTAAAGATTTTATGAGAGCATAAGCTTGTTTTTCAACAAGGTCATATCTTAGTTCAGCGTTCCTCAGAGTTTTGTTGAAAAAGGTCAGAGGGTGTTCTACGCCTTAATCATTTTTCTGCAATAGAACTGTTGCAAGTGTATCATAAGATGCAAAAGAGAAGATATAAAACTCCTTGGAATAATCTGGGCTGATTAGAGTGGGGGCTTCCATGATAGCTTGTTTGATGGCTTCAAAAGAGCTTCTTGCACCATCTGTCCATTTTATTTATGATCCTTTCTTTAGCATGGAAGTGATGTGCTTCATTAGCTCTCCAAAGTTTGGAATAAACCTCCTAACAAAGTTAATATTTCCTAGGAATGATTGAATGTCCCTTTTTGACCTTAGGATGGACAATGTCTGAATTGCTTGAACTCTCGCTGGATCAATCTTCACACCTTCAGCACAAACAATATGTCCCAATTTTTTTCCTTCTTCTAGAGAAAACTACGACTTCTTTGGGTTCACAGAAATTCCAAACCGTCTGCATTTTAGAAACACCTTCTTCAAATGCTGCAAATGGTCCTTGTGACTGCTGGAAAAGACTGTTATGTCATCAAGGTAAATAAGGACAAACTTGTCCTTGTCTCTCACAAAGGCTATGTCCATGGCCCTCTGAAAAATAGCCCCAACATTCATCAGTCCAAAAGGCATCTTGGGGTATATGAAAGTACCCCAAGGAGTAGTGAAGGTGGTCTTTTTCTGATCTTCTGGATGTACAACAATCTGATTGTAACCTGAAAATCCATCTAAGAAAGACATGACTCTAGCCCCTAAAACTTTTTGCAGCAAGTGTTCCATCTTAGGCAGGGGGTAGTTGTCTTTTTAGAGCATTTGTTCAGATTCCTGAAGTCAACACAAAGCCTGATTTCTCCATTCTTCATTCTTACTACCACAAGGTTAGCTATCCACTTTGAGTACCTTAGGGAAACTATGATATTGGCATCCAACAACGTTTTGATTTTCTTTTCAATCAAAGGCAATAAGACAGGGCTAATAGGTCTTAATTTCTGCTTAAAAGGGATGATGTTCTTCTCCATTGGAATTTTATGCTGGATGATGTTAGTGTCATAGGTCTTAAGATCACTATACTCCCAAGCAAACAATATCAGCAAATTGTTTTATCAGGGTGCAATAATCTGAATTTTGGGCAGAAGACAAGTGAGTGGACAGATTTATGTACTTTGGATGGGCTGGACTCCCTACATTATGTTTATGAACAACAGACTCATTTTCTTTCATGGCAGGATTATAAGGTACATCATTATGATCAAACAACTTCTCTAGGGGTGCCAATCCTTTGGGTATATGGTTACTAGGCAGCTGAATAATGTTGTTCTGACCAATCTCGTCCTTTAGCTTGGTCTGGTTGCATTCTTCAATGTTTTCCTTTTCTTGGTCAATGTGCATTTCAGAAAATTCATCAATGACTTGTAAAAACATATTGATTTCATCATCATCTTCAAAAACTTTCCAGTATTTGTTATTGTCAGGCAGAGATGGTCTATATTTCACCTGAACTTCATATGTCAATTTAGGAGGCAAAGGAGGAATAAACGTTCTAGCAGACACATCAAGGGAATTAGCACGCTGGTTCTTCATTCTCGGGATGTAAGAAATGCTGAAAATATTAAAAGAGTCCTTGAGCTTCCATACCTTATCTCTGTATTCTTTCAGCATTAGATGCTTTGCTTGGAAAGTTTTGTTGACCTGTTGAATGATAAGGTCTACATCTCCAAACACCTTCAGACCTTTGATGCCCATTTCTTTAGCAGTGTTTAAGCCCAATAACAAGGCTTCGTATTATGTTATGTTATTTGTGACTTGAAAGTTAACTTGAAAGATAAATGAACGCATTTTTGTGTGGGGGACACAAGGATTACACCTACCCCTACAGCTTCCTTAGAGCAAGCTCCATCAAAGAACATGTCCCAAATTTGTGGGCCTTCTTCCTCTGTGATCTGGCAAACCCGTTTCTTAAGCTACATGGAGGCCAACTAGGATTCTTCAATCTGAGGAATACAGGCTCCAAAATTAGTGTCAACAACATAGATGGGATGATTAGTGGGATTCCTTTCACCACTGATTATATAAGCCAAGTGAGCTTCTTTGTATAATCTCCTACTCTCACCTCCAAAAACTGGGACAGTAGCATAGGACATATCATTTTGCAATGTTCCACCTAATCTCTTGATCCAACCCCTGGAGAGAAACATGCCAAACTTGGGGGGTACATCTGCTACCATAATATCCATCACCATGCTCTTCATGGGTAGCTGAGACAAGGCGATGGCTAGGTCTTTGATTAATCCCAAACATTTCACTTTTCTAGAGTCAAAAGAAAACATGTCATGATAAGACTTGGTAATGTCAAGACCCCACTCATCCATGACAACCTTGGGCATTAGATTATGGCTAGCTCTTGTGTCCAGAAGGCAGTTGTGAAGGATTTTGTCATGAATGGTCAAAGAGAAATAGAATGATGGGGAGTTGTCATCACAATTTTCAATCATTGGGCTAAGAATAACAACTGGTTTGACGTCTTGCGGATTTACATAGTTAGTGGAGGCTTGGATGGCTTTAGGCTCAAGGCCCTCGAGGATAGATCTCTTGAAGGACTCATTCTTCACTAGTTTAATCAAAGGTATAGGTATTCTTAGCTTCTAAATTTCTGATTCAAAACTGAAAGGAGAAGGAGACTTGTCAAGGCCTCTTACCTCGTGAGCTGGAGCTTTGAGGATGATGTGATCAACTGTTGGTCATTTATGCTTTTTAGCTTTTTGTATAGTAGGGACAACAACTCTCTGAACAGTTGTTTCCTTGGCATTATTCATCTTCGACCTCAGATCATATCTGTGTTGATCATCAGTTTTCAGAACAGCTCCACTATCCCACTCTTCGTTGATCTGGTCATTGAAAAATGACTTTCATAAGCAGCAGAAGTAAAAAAGGAGGCACTGTCTTTGTCTTCCAGATAATGGATCTTATCATCTTCTTGAAACTACTCTTCTTCCATGACTACATTCTGGAAAGGGGTGTTCATCCTCTAGTCTTCATTATCATCTTTGCTTCTTTGCAGAATCTATAACTGCTCATTAGCTCTTCTATATGGATTTGGGTTTCTAGGAGCAAAGGTATTAGGAACTCTTCCTTTCTTAGGGTGATGATTAACCTTTAATTTGGAGATTTCAGAGGCTAATGACTCTATCATCTTGGTCATTTTATCTATCTTGGGATCTGAAGATGATGAAGGTTCGCCCCTCTGTCTTCTTCTATCAACATTCCCCTTGAGCTTCTCTACAACCATGATGTTTGATTCTACTTCTAAGGCTGCATCCTGCATATCAGCCAAGGTAGCACATCGTTTCTCCCTCAACAATAGACAGAAGTCAGAATCAAAGGCACTGGCATAGATGAGTTTAGCATAGGTAATGGTGGGTTTTACTTCAGCTAGTATCTTGCTGTACATACGATAAACCTCTTATTAAAATCAGACAAGAACTCACCATTTTCCCTCTTTAAGCTCCCAAACTCGGTGTGGTAGTAGAGTAGATCCTTCTTATCCCCCCAATGCTTTAGGAATGCATCATCTAAAGCCTCAATATATGCTATAGACCTTGAGGTCAGTTTTTTGAACCATTTTCTAGCCTCTCCATCTAGTCTTTGGACAAAGACTGTCATTCATACATCATTTTCTCTAATATCTAGGTTATCTGCATAGCTATAAAATGATTCAAGATGTTCCTCAACTGTAACACTTTCAGTCCCAGTGAACTTAGGCCTATACTTCTGATATTCTCCAGTAGGCATGGCATTCAAAGGAGTGAGTAGTACTAGAGGTCCATACCTAGTAGCTATGATTCATTCCATTTTGGTAGGTGCTTGTGGACCTGCCATAGCTGTGGTGGCTATAAGGTACTAGAAGTCTGAATGACAGAGGGTTGAGGAGTGAGTGATAGGACTAAAGGAGTATGATGGATAGGAGGAAAGGCTTCATTCAGGCTTAGAATGGAAGGAGAACCTAAAGAATAAGGACCTCTATGAATCTCTGAGATTTTTTCTTCATGTTAGTATTAGATGCTATACTCCCAACATGTATTTGTTCTATTACAGGATTTTCTTGAAGGGATATAAAATATTGTTTAGAACTACCTGAACCTGATGCTCCTTTCTATAATGCCTTTCTTTATTTGATGATTTTTTCAGGGTCAGGTACTATGACATCGTGTGGCTTTTGAGGATTTCTCCGAGTATGCCTCACAAACTGAGCCAAAACTATGAAATGGAGTCACCAAAAGGTTTGTCCTCTAGTAGAGTCGCCACATAGATGATTAAAACTAGAATAGTGTCTAGACTTTGTCTATCATCAAAGTTGGATCTGTGTCATTCCCCAGGGAAGCTAAGCTTTAGTCTCCTCTCTCCGGCAACAACGCCAATTATGTTAGCACTCCAGGAAGCTCTCTTAGGTTGTAGCTTGGAGATTCCTGGAAAAATATAAATCTTCAATATCGTTCTTTGAACTATTGGAATGGATTGGGGTTTGGATCAAGTCAGATGACTGTTTCAACTCTATTTTCACTCAAAACATGCATGAACACCCTCAACTTGACAAGGCTTTCAACCACTAATGCTCAATAGTTTATAGATTCAATGAATAGATGGAGAATCTTGACTGTACCAGCAGATACATACGTAAACACATATGAATGGCTAGCTACAGAAAGTAAATGAAGCTTACAAATCTAATTTATCAATGCAGAGATAAGATGACAGTTATCTGGCATTTGAAAGAGAAGAAAACATGAATAACCCATTCAAGTGCAAGCTTAGAACAGAGGGAAAGATTGAGATTGAACATATAACAACAAAAGAAGCTTGTATTACTGGAATGAAGATGAGACACTGGGAGGAATAGAGTATCCACGGTCTCCAAAAGTTGAACCCCTGATATTTCTAACTTTCAGCCATTTATAGGCTTTTTACAATGTTCTCGGGATCTCTAAGGCTGAAGGTATCTTAATCCTATGGCTTCTAACTGCTTGATGCCATGATTAGACAAACATGAGCCAGAGGCCTCTTTTTCTAACAACATAATAACCAAATTTTGATAATTTTACCGCGCTGTCAGGTAGCTTGCTCATGCCACGATGCTCCATGATCACTATTGTTGGTTCGACTGCATCGTGGTGTGGCTTTTCCCCTTTCGGCCATCTATTTCCCAGCCTCTGTTGGCTCGAACCCCTCTTCTAGCATTAACAATCATTGCCAAATGCTTCTAAGGATCGTGGCCACTTGTACTATACCAGAATGGGTCTTCGGGCCTTTGAAATCCTTTTGAATACCAAAAACGATTGTTTTATGTTTTACGCAGAGAAACATTGCAACACTATGAAATTTTGCCAAAACTCTGTTCATTCCGGACTTCAAATATTATATATTTCCCTTCACGAACCCTTTCGGGTCCGGGTCTTATCGAATCGGCATTGTTTCTTTGTATTTTGTTAAATAACGAAATATGTGAAAATAACGAAATATGTGAAAATACATGAGCCAGAGGTCTCTTTTTCTAACAACATAGTAACCAAATTCGGATAATTTTACCGCGCTGTCACGTAGCTCGCTCATGCCACGATGCTCCATGATCACTATTGTTGGTTCGGCTGCATCGTGGTGTGGCTTTCCTCTTTTATCCATCTGTCTCCCGGCCTTTGTTGGCTCGAATCCCTCTTCTAGCATCAGCAATCATTGTTAAACGCTTCTAAGGATGGTGGCCACCTGTACTGTAACAGAATGGGTCTTCAGGCCTTTGAAATCCTTTCGAATACCAAAAACGATTGTTTTCTGTTTTACGCAGAGAAACATTGCAACACTTTGAAATTTTACCAAAACTCTGTTCATTTCGGACATCAAATATTATATATTTCCCTTCACGAACCCTTTCGGCTTCGAGTCTTATCGCATTGGTGTTGTTTCTTTGTATTTTGTTAAATAACGAAATAAGTGAAAATACATTAAAAAACGCTTTTTGGCAGATCTCAAAATCTATGAAATAATGCTTATATAGCCATTGGGTCTGGCTAATTGCATCGCATACATGTAGGGGTATAGGCCCCGCTCCACAATGTTTCTCCGATTATGATATTGCAATGCGATTAGTCGCAATCGCATATCGCGATAGCCTCGGGCCGTTGTAAGCGCTTTGTTGTGGTTGCCGATCAGATCTAGAGCGTTGATCGACCAAATCTGACGCCCACTGTGCCTTCACTTGTTTATGCCTTCGATACGCTGTTTTTCACTGTTTTTATGTGTTTTTGGCCTCCTGATAGTGTTTCTTCGTCATTCTAAGGGCTCTTCTCATGCGATTGTTTTTATGTTTGGTATGATTTTACGATATTTTGAAGACTTAGAGAGCATATTTGGATCCATTTGGATAAGGACTCGATGCAATTATAGATGCGAGAGTAATATTTTTGAAGTCCGACTTATGGCCAAAACGGAGCAAGAGGAGACGTGGCCGTTGGAGCTAAAAGAGGGGACATTTTTGCTAAAAATAGTAGCACTGCACCTCAGGGGCTAACAGGAACCATGATTGCCGTTAGACCAAAACCTGCAGGTCTTAGTCGACGATCGCACTGCCAGAGATAAGGATCCATGAGAGGTAGTTAGTCCATGTTGCGAAACACACGGGGAGAATTGGTTTATTCAATGTCCAACAATCTCCTCCCTAACGCGCGTTGGGTGTGTATCGAATTTGTGACCTATGTTCTGATACCACTTGTTGGGAATCACAATTGCTATTAGACCAAAAGTCGCAGGTCTTAGTCAACCATTGCATCGTCAGAGATAAGGATCCACGAGAAGCGGTTATTCCATGTCGTGAAACACATGGGGAGAATTGGTTTATCCAATGTCCAATAGGTGGGGCTATACTTGGCCAACGATGAGGCTAAATTTGTGAGCAAGCATAACCTTGTAGGGGATGGAAGAATCTTTGTTGTTAACCATTCTTGGAAGCTCTATCAATGATAGTTATTACAGCTAATTCTCAGTGAAGCAAGAGAGTCCTAATACTAGAATATATAATAATGTCAATTTAGAGTAAGTATCGCAGAGTCTTTAGCGAGTGCTCATTTCCATATTATTGTCTATAATTGTCATCAAGTGGAGGAAGAAAGATGTGTCATATCACCTGACTTTACCCAACTTGCCACCTTTCATATTCTATGAAAAACATAATCAGACAAACCTTGATGGAGCCTTGTGAATATACCTATAGTTGTATTGTCTTCGTTAGCAAACATCAAGAGAGATCGAGGCTTGATTCTAACAAGAGGTTTTGCTAAGTAAGATGCTTCTAATGGATGATATATTGGATCATGAAATTTAAAACAATCCTCTTGGAAATCCTAAAATTATTGGGGGAAATAATTTTCAATGAATAGCGTGGATCAAGATGAGAATCTTATGAGGGAAAATGAATCTGAACATATTCAAAAAACTAGTCAAGATAGGGAAGACCTGACATAATTATCAATGAAGGCTGAAGTTCCTCAACTACTAGAAAAATATCTAAATACTAAGATGATATGCAATAGAGATCAAATGATGTAAAACACCTGTCATGAGATATACTAATGGGAAAATGATCAATTGAATGATAATTGTTAGAACAAGAACCATGATTAGATGGGATGATTAAGGCATGAGATTCTCGATTGAGAGACAAGAAAGATAAATCAATTTGAGTAGCTTTACAAATGATTTGAATGACATAGTCCTCTTCCTCGTATGCTAAATGTGAAAAATCGTCTACTTGTGCCTAGCTATAACCCAGACCGACATCATAATCATTAAAAAGGAGTGCCAATACGACAAGCACACGAAACCAATCGAGCTGACGCAGATGAAAAATAGGAACTTGAATAAGAAAATAAATCAAGCATTCATTGACACTAAAGAGGATATTTAGTTCTATGAAGAAAATACTCAGTGTTAGAATATTCACAAGAACAATTAGGAGATGATTACTTTCAAAAGGATGTGATAGGTATGACTCCTTTAGCCAAAGATAATATTTAGAATGATCAACTTTACAATTTTGTTGATCCATGAAAGTTATATATTTTAAACTTGAGTTTGATATAAGAGGTTCGCATGAAGATTAGATAAGTGAAACAAAATCTTCAATCGAACTAGAAACGAGATATTGAAAGTTGAAAGAGCCATATTCAAAATAAAAAACATCTTTTAAGAAGGGATTTGCATCTATTGAAACCATGCAAATGCAGGAATTGTGCAACAAAATCTAGATATGACATATTTCAGGGATCTTACCATAGCGATAACTTAACATAACCATCAACAAAAGTTGAAGTTCCTTGACTTCCTGATGAGTGTTGGAACTTTCTAAGATTGTAGAATGAGATATCAAAGATTGGATCAGATCATGCATGGTGTATGGACAACTACCATCAATAATTTCAACAATATCACTATTATCCAAATGGTAGCCATCTACGTAACTGATTTGATAAAAATGTATATTTTCGAAAAAAAGATTACCCAAGTCAAAAGATTATTTTAATCACATATCTAAAAATGGATAAATTGGACAAATATCATGAGTAACTTAGATAGAAGAATTGTCCTCATGCAAAATTGGAAATGATAAGGAATGGAAAGACCCACTTGATAAGTTGTGATGAGCCTTATTATAGCGATAGGAATGATGCAACTGCCAAGACTGCTAACTTAAATTATGAACCTGGGGTTCGTGCAAACTTAAGAGGTGTCGACACTATATGTGCATCATGCAATGTGTCCTTCTTTCATTGATTTGATGCAATGAATTGAATATCTTGAAATCAAACACTAGCCTAATTGCCGAATGTAAAAGTTGCATTGAGAAAGAAGCGTAGTCTATGGAATGGAAATAATAGTGCTTGGAATAGAAAACCTAACTTAAGAATAAAATAAACTAATATAACATGCATGAAGGAAAGAGGATGTAATAAATCACTACATTCCAGAGAGGTTGGATCCATTGACAGAGTTCATTAGATACCTCATGTGGCAATCAAGGAAATCATTATTGTGCTATCCATTTCATAAATCTATTCATTAACCCAAACTGTTGAGATGTGTTGCAGGGGTAAAAAGGAAAGTTATAAGTGGTATTTGGTCTTCCTTAATCATGGATTTAGAGCCTAGGGGTCATTATTCAAGCCTAAGAGACAAAACTCAAGCTTTTGGAGTATATTTAATCATTTTTACACATGTTATAAGAGTGCTACATGCCGCTATTAGAGTGGCAAGAAGCTACAAGAGTGGCATGATTGCTACAGGAGTGAGATAACTTGTTGAATACCCAAGTAAATCAAATACAAATGAGATTAGATTTCTTTTTTTATTATTTAGGATTTCCTAGGAATCCATCTCAAGTGGGATCACTACAAAATACCCTAGTTAACACGTGTTTAAAAATAACATAAAATTACTATTTTAAAAATTGGAAATTCAAGAACTAGTGAGTTAGTTAACCTATTAAATGCCTAACGTAATCAAGAGAAAATGTTATGGGTTAATTTTTTTAATTAAATTGAATGTATTTATGACCCATTACAAGTGGAATCAACTCAAATTAATTATCTCATTAACACGTTCTAAAAGATAGCAGAAAACTACTACTATTTCGATACATGAGACTTTAAGATATTCTAGATTTGTGAACTAGTAAACCAATCCAAGTAGCTCAATGATGAATATGACTTTTCAAAACTGTTTTAAGGATACATCAGGTTTGTGACTCTATAAATAACCTTTAAAACAACTAACTTTAATCATTTAACCGATATGACCTACAACAAAAGAAGCATGAATAATAAATGCAAAAATAAGAGATGCAAGTGAAAAATACATTCAAAGGAAATAAAAAAAAATTGTACAAGAAGGCTCTGAAGCTCCTAGTATTGACAAACCTAAGGAAAATAAGATTCTTATGAAGGAAACCAAGCTTTAGAAGCTAAAAGCGGAACCAAACTTTATTATTTGAATCAATCCAAGTACATCCTTGCTAGAAACAAAAGTGGATCTGCTAAATAACAAGTTTTCTCCACAACAAAACGAAGAAATACATGCCCCTAAAGGAAAATTTGAATTGGTACTCATACAAAGTGATGAGAAATGGTTCTCCTTGAAAGGAAGCAACTTTCCCCTCCAAAATCTATCAAAAAATGGATCTGGTTCCCAGCACTAGGAATCTTCATTAAATGATAGGGAACAGATTCCTATATTTTCTCAATCAGTGGAGTTCTAGAATTTGTCAATAATTTCATGATATTCAGTTCATTAATTATCCAATTTTGGTCCATTCTGCAGTAAGGAGTAAGTTCCTATATTATCTCATTCACTATTTACTCCATTTTTTCTCAATATTCTACAAAAATAAATAATATTAGACACATAATATGCAGTTATCTCTAAACCTTCCTAAGAACATATTAAAGCTAAAAAAAGATTATTCAGTGTAGAAGGAGAGATTTAATATACCCTTCATTTCATAGGAAGGGTTAAATGGGCCTCAGTTTGGGTCTAATTTGGAGGCCCATCATACCCCACTATTGAAATTGTTGCTCATCCTTTAAGAAACCTATTCATCTTCTTTCCTTGTTGTTCTTCATGCAATTATCTTTCTTAGGTCATTGTTATTTGGGGAAAATGGTAGACGATTTGGACGGCCTTCATGGACAAACTTGCCATGGGGGCATGCTGTGCCTCCTTTTGCTGTAGTTTCTCTCTAGGCCCCTTGTTTTCTAACTGTAGTTGCTCCTTCATGACTAATTCCTTTAGCTTCAAGTTAGCCAATTCCTTACCAATTTGTTTCACTTTTTCCTTGATGAGGCCCACATCTTCTACCTTCTTGGATTTTTTCAATTTGCATCCGTCTATGAGTTCTGCCTCTTTCCCTTTCCAACTTAAAGAAGAGTGGTATTGCAAATTTGGTGGTTATAATTCTCTCATCCTCAATGAATTTGTTGTATGATCCAAAGTCAAGTCATGGATTAGGTTCCTAGAGTTATTGGAGGTCTTATTCTCTCCCTTTTGGTGTGGCTGCTCCTTCTTGTAGCATTTCTTATTGCTCCTGTAGCAGTCCTTGTTGCTCCCGTAGCAGTTCTTTTTCTTCTTGTAATGCATAACCTGAATCTTGTAGCAACTAATATTTGCATGCCGATAGGTGGTGGGTCCACCTTTTTTTTCTTATTTATTATTCTTTCAAATTTCTCTCTTTTTTCATTACATGCAAAATAAAATCAGAGTGCTTTTTGTTAACTGAGTTGGTCCTCACTTACCCCTTCGCACTCTCTTTCCTCCATCATGACTAAATGATTACTGTTAGTGTTAGTATTTTCATACTTCCATTAGGGATCAAAACTCACTCTTTACATTTTCAAAGTAGGGGTCTCATACTGAAAATTTTGCATCATTCCATTAGGTCATGATATACTGATCCACTGATGGTTGTTTTCTCTCCATAAAATCTTTCCCTCATAGAATATACTTGTTGATCCTTCTTCAGATTGTCTTCAGTTATGGTTTCATAATCAATTTGCAGGTCATTTGATTAGGTCATAGGGCATGATTTCATTAGGTCTAGGGTTTCATCACTAAGGTCAAGACACTGATTTCAAAGTGTAAATAAAGGTCAACAAGGGTGTGAAGATGATCAATAAATCAAGCATGATGGCTTCTGCACCAGAGCATTTCTCCTTGCTACTAGACAGAGAAACACTGCAAAAATTCAGGTCAAAGTGAACATTTATCCACCTGCAAAAACACAAGAAGGAAAAGGCATTAAAGGAGTACAAGAAACATTAAAAAAGTGGGTTTTTCAAGTGAAAAATCAAAATCTTCTTTTATTTAAGCCCTCATACTTCATTTTCAAATTCATTATCTTCATTTGCCAAGCAAGAAGTGAAAGGGAGAAGAAAGAAAGGCGAGTTTGAGTGAGTTTGAGCGAAAAAAGCTCGGCTCTACGCGTTTGGCAGAGAGGTGTTGTGCTTTTGGAGGCAGGTGATGCGCTTTTCATCTGGCGCTGCGGATTTCCCTAATTTTCCCAGAACAGAGATGAATGGGTGCTGCGCTTCTGAGCGAGGCACTGCGGTTTTCCCAAAAGTGACCAAAAACCTCCAAATCTTCTAGTAGACCTCAAATTTGTTTTGCTCTCCATTATTAGAAGTAAGTACATGTCCTTCATCTTGGTTTTGGGTATCTAAATCTAAGTCACAAGCATCATTGGTCATTTGTAATCTCGAAACCCCAAATTCTACCTAATTCTACCTAAACCCTATCTCCTTCCTATTCCTCTTAGCACGTAGCCCTACAGTCCTAAAATAACCCTACCCCTTTCCCTCTTTCCCACTATTCTTTCACATTCCCTTTTGTCTCTCTTCTCCAAGAGCTCAAGACACAAAACCCTTCTTCTCATTTCCCACTCCATTCATTTCCTAGTTGCAAGCCCATTTCCCATCCCCTCATTCCTCATTTCCATCCACCTCAACCTTGCAAACATGGACCTGGAAGACCAAGACTATGAGGAGGAGAACATAGGCAGTGATACATCAGCTAATAGAGCCATGCAACCGAGAAAACCACACAAGGGAGGCAGGATAATTATTGAAGAGCCATCAAACCTTAGGGAATTTCAGGCTTCAGAGTTTGCTGTCACATGCTTCAGGTACCTTGGCTGCTATGAATTCTGTGAACAGGTTGAGAGAGTGCAATATCACCCAGAGCTCACTAGGATTTTTGCAGCACATCTTCATGACAACAGGGTGACTCATGCTGGGGTAAATTTCACCATTTCATCTTCTATTGTTGTAGATGGTACCAGGACTCCTAATGTAGGGGAGAAGTGGTTCAAGCACCAGGATCTAAATGAGTACTATTATTAACCTTATATCAAACCCCATTACATAAATCAGGTGAAGAGACTGTTTCCTTTCAAGTTTCTTGAGAACAAGTATGTCCCCATGATGAAAATCATCATGAAGTATTTCACTTGTGAGGGTCAGTTCTCTAGGCTGTATATTTATCATATCAGGCTCCTCATGCATTTTATCAGGGTGAGAATGTTAAACATCCCTTGTTACTTGTTCATGAGTATTGAGAAGATGACTTTTATTGTCCAAAGGAAGTCTTACGCTGAGCAGATGAGAAACCTTTATCATTACTCCCCGATCAAGGTCATTGTGCTTCATCATCTCAGTCTCCTTAACATCCCTTGGGAGACCTTCATTTCGCATGAGATATTTAGGGGTCCTCAAGAAGCAGGAGGAACTTCTAGCCTTCCAGTGCCTCAAGAAGCAGGAGGACCTTCTAGCCCAGCGAAAACAGATGAGGAGGCCAAGGAGACAAGAACTAATGAGGTGCCCGTTTTCATGACATATCAGAGGGGCACTAGGAGATTATTTGCAACAGATAGGGAAGTGTTTTCTCGACGGGATGTGTAAGGGGACTTGCCTTCTTCATCAGCTCATAGGAAAATGATAGCTCCACAAGATGTGAAAAAGGCTTTGCCTTCTTCTTCAACACAATAGGTATAGGTGCAACAACTACACAAAGGAAAGGAAAAGATGTCGGATGATGATGAGGAGGAAATGGATTTTGACTTGGCTAAGCGTGGTTTGTGGTTACCCTGGCTTGCTGGCTTGCCTTCGTTCAGCCTAAGGTTCAATCCATGTGATAACATAGTGGCGAACGTACTGGGGAACGTAGTTTTATGTTCGTCAGCAAAATGTATCAAGTTGTGATCTGATTGTTGATGGTGAATAATAGTCAGATGCATGTGAAGGCTAAAATCATTCGCTTGCCGACTCCAGTGTCAAAAAATCCCAAGGTTTAGAATTTTTATGGCAACTCCACTCTTCAAGACCCAGTAACCTGAAGAATTTCTTGGTGAATTCATCGTAATCAAAATGGATTCGCTTGCTCGAAGGTATGCTCCCATGAGCCGAGATCACATTCCAGGTTTCCCAAATAAAATTCCTAAGGTAGATTGGCAAAGGAATTTGCATATGTTTAAAGATAATGATATGAATGATGCTACTTTACATCTGGTTAGATTTCACATGCATACTCGCAATTTGAAGGTTGATTTTCCTGAAGACTTCTTGATGAAGATATTCATGGCCACTTTGGAAGGTGAAGCCCGATTTGGTATGAAAGTTTGCCGCCTGCTTGTATTTACTGTTTAAAGGATTTTCATACCATGTTCTTTGAAATGTATAAAGAATCTTGTCCATCCTTAATATTAGTTCAGAACTTTTGTAAACATGTTTATAGTTTTCTTAAAAATCTTGAGAAAGTTTACGAAGATGATGACTTCATGGACGATGAGATCATGGAAGCCCTGTATGAAAATCCATTTCAATAGCATAAAGAGACCTTAGAGAATACTTATCAAGATGCTCAGGAAAATTTGTGGTGGGTTCAAGATCTTATTACAATTGAAAATGATGGAGGACAAGGTCTTATTATAGATCTTCTCATAGCAGAAGAAAGTACACAGAGAAATCAAGTTTCAATTTCAGATTGTGATAAAGTCAAGTTGGCTCTTTCAGATCTAGATTCAGATCATGATAATGAAGAGTACCTTGTTCTGAATCCCATGAAGAAGAAATCTGTTGTTGAGATCGTCTGGAATGAAGAAGGCAAATTTATTGACCCAAGTGTTCTCATTTCATTAGAACAAAGCCTTCACGAGGAGGTAATCCAATCATTTTATGAAAAACAAGATAAGATATTTGTTCAAGTAAGTGAAAAATCTTCTTTCGATAACTCAATGGTAAATGATAGAAGTGTTAGTTTTCAGTTTCAAGAAATATCTGAAGTTTTCCCTCGTATGACTGATGAGTGCGATAAGAAACATGACAATCTGGTTGCCATGTCATATGAAGATGATCAATAATGTATTCAAATTTTAGAAGACCAGGGAATTGAGGACTGTCATTCATATTTTTTTTCTCATATTTCATGTTTTGAATTGTTGTTTCAAGAAGACAATTATTGTTTTGGCAAAAAAAACAAAAGGTATTATCTCCTCTGTCTGAAGATGAGATAGATCAACTCCTGAAAGGTCATGTTACAACCCAAGCTAATGTAGGTTTGCAGTGTTCGCATCGTCAAGAAGGTGTTAGTGAAGAGTTTTCCACTTTTGAAAATGAGGACAATCTTGAAATTAGATTTATAGATCAACAAACAGATATTGTTTTCTTTCATGAAGATGATAGGGCTGTCATGTTTGATAATCTTGAAGATTGTTTTCTGTTTAAGAATGACTTAGACTATGAAATTGAGGAGTATGAGCTTGAGAGAGACAATATGCCAGAAATCAAGTCAGAAATTTTCATGCTCGAGGAATTTACAGCCAACACTCAGATAGAAAAAGCTTATACTTCTCTATGCCTTCGTATCAATCAGCAACCAACTGTTCTTTCAGATCAGAATGAAGGGAGTACTGATAATTTTGCTACTGGATCTCAAGACAAGTTAGTTCTTCAACATTTTCAAGATCCCTTCGGCATTCTTTTGCAATCATTAGAGAAGATGAATGTTGTGTGGTTCGTTAGCATAAGCCTTGGTTTCAGTTGTTATTGTGAGTTGCCTACATGTATATCGTTCTGCCTGCTTGAGGAAAGTGTGAGCAGAATTTCAGTGAGCAACCATTCGCTGGATTGGTTACATTGGAAAGTTCACTTCACATGATTGTACATATTTCTTCAGTAGGCAAGTGGTTGTCATCAGTGTTTGGAGCCCTCAAATATCGATGGTCTACTGCCATTAATAAGTTTTGTAAGTACTTGTTTCAACTAAGTAAGTCTTGAGTCATTTTTTGTGTCAATTTCAAGTCAGTTTTGAGTCAGTTTGGTTAAGAGTCAATTTTCAATTGTATTAAGTCATTTTTCACTTTTTTTAGTTTTGACCGTATTGCCCAATGGATGAGGCACTTGGTCTATGGTGTTATTAATACCTCCAAGGAGGTGCCATCCCCAATAAGGCCAATTTTAGTGTCAATATCTGCATACTTCCATCAGGAATCAAAACTCACTCTTTACATTTTCATAGTAGGGGTCTCATACTGAAAATTTTGCATCATTCCATTAGGTCATGATATACTGATCCCCTGATGGTTGTTTTCTCTTCATAAAATCTTTCCCTCATAGAGTATACATGTTGATTCTTCTTCAGATTGCCTTCAATTATGGTTTCATAATCAATCTGCAGTTCATTTCATTAGGTAATAGGGAATGATTTCATTAGGTTTAGGGTTTCATCACCAAGGCCAATAAACTGATTTCAAAGTGTAAATAAAAAGGTCAACAAGGGTATGAGGATGATCAACAAATCAAGCATGATGGCTTTTGCACCAGAGCATTTCTCTTTGCTACTAGACGGAGAAACATGCAAAACTTCAGGTCAAATTGAGCATTTATCCACCTGCAAAAACACAAGAAGGAAAAGGCATTAAAGGAGAATAAGAAACATTGAAAAAGTGGATTTTTCAAGTGAAACATCAAACTCTTCTTTTATTTAAGACCTCACACTTCACTTTCAAATTCATTATCTTCATTTGCCAAGCAAGAAGTGGAAGGGAGAAGAAAAAAAGGCGAGTTTGAGTGAGTTTGAGCGAAAAAACTTGACATTGCGTGTTTAGCAGAGAGGCGTTGCACTTTTGGCTGAAACAGACTGGTGTTGCGCTTTTGGAGGCAGGTGCTGTGCTTTTCACCCAACGCTGGGTTTTTCCCCGATATTCCCAGAACAAAAATGAACGGGTGCTACACTTTTTTCATGGCACTACGCTTCCCAGAACAAAAATGAACGGGCGCTACACTTTTTTCATGGCACTGCGCTTTTCCTAGAAGTGACCAAAAACCTCCAAATCTTCTAGCAGACCTCAAATTTGTTTTTCTCTCCATTATTACAAGTAAGTACATGTTCTTCATCTTGGTTTTGGGTTGCTAAATTTAAGCTACAAGCATCATTGGTCATTTTTAATCTCGAAACCCTAAATCCTCCCTAATTCTACCTAAACCCTAACTCCTTCCTATTCCTCTTAGAACCCAGCTCTACAGTCCTAAAATCACCCTATCCCTTTTCCCTCTTTCCCACTATTCCTTCACATTCCCTTTTTTCTCTCTTCCCCAAGAGCTCTAGACACAAAACCCTTCTTCTAATTTCTTACTCCATTCATTTCCTAGTTGCAAGCCCATTTTCCGTCCCCTCACCCCTCATTTCCATACACCTCAACCTTGCAAACATGGACCTGCAAGACTAAGACTATGAGGAGGAGGACACAAGCAGTGATACCTCAGCTAATAGAGCCATGCAACCGAGAAAACCACACAAGGGAGGTAGGATTATCAGAGAAGAGACATCAAACCTTAGGGAATTGCAGGCCCCAAAGTTGGTTGTCACATGCTTCAGGTACCTTGGCTGCTATGAATTCTGTGAACAGGTTGAGAGAGTGCAATATCACACGGTGCTCACTAGGCTTTTTGTAGCACATCTTCATGACAACAGGGTGACTCTTGCTGGGGTAAATTTCACCACTTCATCTTCTATTATTGTAGATGCTACCAGGATTCCTAATGTAGGGGAGAAGTGGTTCAAGCGCTAGGATCTAGATGAGTACTATTATGAACCTTATATCAAACCCGAGTGAAGAAATCAAGTGAAGAGACTGTTTCCTTTCAAGTTTCTTGAGAACAAGTATGTCCCCATGATGAAAATCATCATAAAGTATTTCACTTGTGAGGGTCGGTTGTCTAGGTTGTATACTTATCATATCAGGCCCCTCATGCATTTGACCATGGTGAGGATGTTAAACATCCCTTATTACTTGTTCAGGAGTATTGAGAAGATGGCTTTTATTGTACAAAGGAATCCTTACCCTTAGCAGATGAGCAAACTTTATCATTACTCCCTAATCAAGGTCATTGTGCTTCATCATCTCAGTGTCCTTAACATCCCTTGGGAGACCTTCATTTCTCATGAGATATTGAGGGGTCCTAAAATTCCTCCACCAGTGCCTTAAGAAGCAGGAGGACCTTCTAGCCCAGCTAAAAGAGATGAGGAGGCCAAGGAGACAAGAACTACTAAGGTGCCCATTTTCATGACATATCATAGGGGCACTAGGAGATTATTTGTAGCAGATAGGCAAGTGTTTTCTCCACGGGATGTGGAAGGGGCCTTGCCTTCTTCATTAGCTCGTAGGAAAATGCTAACTCTACAAAATGTGAAAGGGGCTTTGCCTTCTTCTTCAGCACGACAGGTACAGGTACAACTGCTGCACAAAGGAAAGGAAAAGATGTTAGATGATGATGAGGAGGGAACGGATTTTGACTTGTCTAAGCGTGGTTTGTGGTTACCGTAGTTTTCCTTCCTTCAACTTGAGGTTTAATCCAGGTGATAACAATTACAACCCACTTTCTCAAGTCCTCTTCACTTTTGTCTTGTTCCTTTCCAACATGTGTGGCTGTCTTGGTGGAAAAGTGAAGCTAATTGGTAGATAAGGTTGAGGCTTCTTTGTTACTCAGTTTGGCTATAAAAAATATTTTCCTTCATACACCTGCAATGTTTTTCAAGCTAAAATAAGTTTGTAGGAAATGTTTAAAGGATTGCATACCTCATGCTTACCTTGGGTGTGTTTTTGCAGGTGATAGTGAGGTTGTTGACAACATTGTTGAAGTTGCCTTTAGTGGTTGTGAAGTTGATGTGTTCATGTTGTGGTACTTGCATGGAATTTTTGGACATGGATGAAGCTATTCTTGAGTTTCTTCTTAGATATCATTCCCTTTGTATGATGCTTCAAGAATAATGGTTGATTTTCTTCCCGCTTGAGGTGTTGTCTTCCCATGCTTGCTTCCCTGTGCATTGGCTATGTTATGGATTTATTGTTTTTCACATGTACTTCACTGATAGAGGCTTGTCAAAATAGTTTTTTTTTTTTTTAATGGTGGATCAAGTGTTGTTGTTGGAGATGAACAATGATCTTGTAGCAATCTATAGAGGACCCTTTAGTTGTCCAAAGCTAGTGTTGGTGTCATCTGATGCTTCATGATGTATATGTTTCTTGATCCAGTTCCTTGTATGTGGTCCTGTAGGGTATGTTTAGGCTGCTACAAGACTGTGTGTCTTCTTTTTGTAGTCACAGAAGCTCTTCTAGGACCAAAATTTTCTGCAAGTGTTGCTTGATAAAATATTGATAATTCATAAGGAAGTTGCTGATGAGTGTCAAAGGGTTCTGTGGTGATGAAAAGAGGTGGAAAAGGGGATGAAAGATAATGATTTTAATGGACATAGATGGGAATGAAGGTGAAAAAGGTGTCAAATGGAGCTATGAATGGATAATAGGGTTAATTCAGATCCCTCCTTCTGTTCTTAGATGAAAAAATATAATATTTGAACCATTTTTCTATGTTGATCACAGTCATGTAGCAATTTTGCAAGACTCTTGTAGGAGAACCATTTTATCCATATCTCTTAAACAATAGATTTGATTGACGTGAAATTGTTTGATCATGTTTCCATCCTCCTTATGCATTTCCCCATAAAAAATATTGGCTAACATATGCATGAATATCGAGAAAAATGAAAAATGATTGTAGGTGACATATGTTAATTTCTTGAAAATAGGAAATTATTCTCTAATCCCTTTAGCATCTCCTCAACAATGACACCAAAAATGTTGGTGGAATTATATGTATTATAATTGCAACATTTAATTATCGAATCTAGGATCATAAGACTTAGAGATGCAAGCACAAAAAAATGCAGGACTAGAGCTTATTCTAACCTATGCTAACCACTAACACTAGAAAGAACTAATCACTAAAGATTATCACTTGTCACTGGACTGTGGGACTCTAATTCTTATCAGGTTTTGCACCACAATCTTTCATTAATAATGTTCATGTGGTTTTATATATGTAGCTTATTAGGTCTTGAGACTTCAGTGGTTTTAATCTTATAGTGATGAAAACCCATTAAACATAAATGCCAAAAACTATTAGAAAAATTGTGGGAGGTAAGTAAACATAGTTACCAATAAAACGAGAACTATTACCTCACAACAGGTAGTCGAGGCCAAAACTCCCCTAAAAAATGAAAAAAATACCTTGAAATCAAAAAGTGTTGATGTCGGAATAACCTTTTTTTTTTCAGAGTAAATTTTTAATATTTTTTAAAATAACAGTAAAAAACAATAAAAGCCATTTTGTTTGGTGAAAAAACACCTTGAAATCGAAAAGTGTTGATGACAGAATAACGTTTACGCTTTTTGCTTCTTCTTTTTTTTTGGTTCGGGATACATTTTCAACATTTTTTAGTAATGATGTTAAAAATAAAATATCATGACTCTGAAAAACTTTAAATTTCCAATGATTTTCAAGCATGACATTAACAATAAAATATCACGTCTTTGAAAACCCTTAAAGTTCCAATGATTTTTAAGCATGACATTAAATTTAAAATATCACTTCTTTGAAAAACCTTAAAATTCCAACTATTTTCAAGCATGGTGCTAAAAACAAATATTTATAATTGTTTTCAATCATAACATTAAAGATAAAATATCACGACTTGGAAAAACAATAAAATTTTGACATTTTTTCAACCATGGAATTAAAACCAAAGATTATGACTACAAAACAATCTTAAATTTTCAAAATATTTCAAGCATGACATTATGGAAAATTTTTATGAATAAAAAAACTTTAAAAATGAACACTTGAATGAAAGAGTTATTATACCAAGAGTACTTTTTTTAAATGTTAAATGTATAGTGAGTTTGAAATCTCTGCTTAAGACAACTTGATATATTGTGAAAAAATTTAAAAATCAACTATCAAATTGACACGCATCGTAGGTGAGCTCAACCCATTGTAATGAAATCTTAAAGACAAACCATGAAATTAACACATTGTGGGGCAGACTTGATTCATTATAATAAAAAAATTAAAATCAACTATCAAATTGTACATAATGAGATCGGGTTGCTAGATAAGCATCGGCACATACCCTAAAAAAAAATCAATATATAATATATATATATACAAAAAAATAAAAAATAAAAAACATGAACAAAAAAATCAAATATAAAAAATATATAGTAATGACAAAAAAAAGCCATAAAATGTAAAAAAAAATTAACCATACCATGTAAAACTCTGTCAGCCAATAGTACAAACTTCAACTTGGAATCCCAGTTCTTTTTGTTGTCCTCCAACAGTTTTTTCATTATCTTTACAAGACTCTTGTTAGATGATTCTGCCAGGCCATTACCTTGAGGATAATATGAGGTAGAATGCACCAATTGAATGCCCATGGGTTCACACATGTCCACCAATTCTTCTGCCTTGAAAGCTGCTGCATTATCAGTGACTAGTTTGGTTGGGCAACCAAATCCAGTGAAAATATTCTCATTCAAGAACTTTATGATAACCTGATGATTAACATTTTTAGTGGGTACGACCTCAATCCATTTGGTTCAGTGGCTACCAAGATCCATTTGTGATGGCCACAAGAATGTGGATTGATCTCACCTATGAAGTCCAAGCCCCATTGTTGGAAGGGACCATCGACGTGTACTAGCTTCAAGGGCAGAAATTTTAGTTGTTATCTTTCTGCAAACCTCTGACATTTGTCACAAGATTTCACAAAAGAAAACACATCAAAGAATAGAGTAGGCCAATAATACCCAACTCTTAGGATCTTGTGGGCTGTGGTTTTCCAATAATGACGCCCTCCACAGATGCTAGAATGGAACTGGTGCATGACTTCCACAGATTGTCCTTTGTCTAGACATCTCAAGAGGATCCCTAATGGGTCTTTCCAATAAAGAAAGTTTTTATTAATGCAGAATTTGGCTGATCTAAGCTTAATGGCCTGGGCTTGACTTGAGCTAAGCCCTAGAGGGACTTCTAGCTTCTGCAAAAAATGAATTACACTAGAATACCATTCGCAGGTGGTTAGATTTTCAGCCAAAGACTGATTCTGCTCTTGCTCCTTTGCTGCTTCCTCTAACTGCTCACCACTTGTATTTGAACCTATGCAGTTTATGTCGCACAAACTGTAATTTTCCTCAGCCATAAGCTTAGACAAGCCCTGGCCTTTGACAAGCTTGGTGGGCTTCACCCCTATGTTGAATTCTATGACTTTTGCAATCCATTTAGCTCTCTTTTCATCAATATCTAGCTGAGTTAGGACATCTTTTACTAAGGCTGAAGGTACATATGCAACCACTTTGGAATGCAGAATATAAATTCTGAATGCCTTTAAAGATTTTATGAGAGCATAAGCTTGTTTTTCAACAAGGTCATATCTTAGTTCAGCGTTCCTCAGAGTTTTGTTGAAAAAGGTCAGAGGGTGTTCTACGCCTTAATCATTTTTCTGCAATAGAACTGTTGCAAGTGTATCATAAGATGCAAAAGAGAAGATATAAAACTCCTTGGAATAATCTGGGCTGATTAGAGTGGGGGCTTCCATGATAGCTTGTTTGATGGCTTCAAAAGAGCTTCTTGCACCATCTGTCCATTTTATTTCTGATCCTTTCTTTAGCATGGAAGTGATGTGCTTCACTAGCTCTCCAAAGTTTGGAATAAACCTCCTAACAAAGTTAATATTTCCTAGGAATGATTGAATGTCCCTTTTTGACCTTAGGATGGACAATGTCTGAATTGCTTGAACTCTTGCTGGATCAATCTTCACACCTTCAACACAAACAATATGTCCCAATTTTTTTCCTTCTTCTAGAGAAAACTACGACTTCTTTGGGTTCACAGAAATTCCAAACCGTCTGCATTTTAGAAACACCTTCTTCAAATGCTGCAAATGGTCCTTGTGACTGCTGGAAAAGACTGTTATGTCATCAAGGTAAATAAGGACAAACTTGTCCTTGTCTCTCACAAAGGCTATGTCCATGGCCCTCTGAAAAGTAGCCCCAACATTCATCAGTCCAAAAAGCATCTTGGGGTATATGAAAGTACCCCAAGGAGTAGTGAAGGTGGTCTTTTTCTGATCTTCTGGATGTACAACAATCTGATTGTAACCTGAAAATCCATCTAAGAAAGACATGACTCTAGCCCCTAAAATTTTTTGCAGCAAGTGTTCCATCTTAGGCAGGGGGTAGTTGTCTTTTTAGAGCATTTGTTCAGATTCCTGAAGTCAACACAAAGCCTGATTTCTCCATTCTTCATTCTTACTACCACAAGGTTAGCTATCCACTTTGAGTACCTTAGGGAAACTATGATATTGGCATCCAACAACGTCTTGATTTTCTTTTCAATCAAAGGAAATAAGAGAGGGCTAATAGGTCTTAATTTCTGCTTAAAAGGGATGATGTCCTTCTCCATTGGAATTTTATGCTGGATGATGTTAGTGTCATAGGTCTTAAGATAACTATACTCCCAAGCAAACAATATCAGCAAATTGTTTTATCAGGTTGCAATAATCTGAATTTTGGGCAGAAGACAAGTGAGTGGACAGATTTATGTACTTTGGATGGGCTGGACTCCCTACATTATGTTTATGAACAACAGACTCATTTTCTTTCATGGCAGGATTATAAGGTACATCATTATGATCAAACAACTTCTCTAGGGGTGCCAATCCTTTGGGTATATGGTTACTAGGCAGCTGAATAATGTTGTTCTGACCAATCTCGTCCTTTCGCTTGGTCTGGTTGCATTCTTCAATGTTTTCCTTTTCTTGGTCAATGTGCATTTCAGAAAATTCATCAATGACTTGTAAAAACATATTGATTTCATCATCATCTTCAAAAACTTTCCAGTATTTGTTATTGTCATGCAGAGATGGTCTATATTTCACCTGAACTTCATATGTCAATTTAGGAGGCAAAGGAGGAATAAACGTTCTAGCAGACACATCAAGGGAATTAGCACACTGGTTCTTCATTCTCAGGATGTAAGAAATGCTGAAAATATTAAAAGAGTCCTTGAGCTTCCATACCTTATCTCTGTATGCTTTCAGCATTAGATGCTTTGCTTGGAAAGTTTTGTTGACCTGTTGAATGATAAGGTCTACATCTCCAAACACCTTCAGACCTTTGATGCCCATTTCTTTAGCAGTGTTTAAGCCCAATAACAAGGCTTCGTATTCTGTTATGTTATTTGTGACTTGAAAGTTAACTTGAAAGATAAATGAACGCATTTTTGTGTGGGGGACACAAGGACTACACCTGCCCCTACAGCTTCCTTAGAGCAAGCTCCATCAAAGAACATGTCCCAAATTTGTGGGCCTTCTTCCTCTGTGATCTGGCAAACCCGTTTCTTAAGCTACATGGAGGCCAACTAGGATTCTTCAATCTGAGGAATACAGGCTCCAAAATTAGTGTCAACAACATAGATGGGATGATTAGTGGGATTCCTTTCACCACTGATTATATAAGCCAAGTGAGCTTCTTTGTATAATCTCCTACTCTCACCTCCAAAAACTGGGACAGTAGCATAGGACATATCATTTTGCAATGTTCCACCTAATCTCTTGATCCAACCCCTGGAGAGAAACATGCCAAACTTGGGGGGTACATCTGCTACCTTAATATCCATCACCATGCTCTTCATGGGTAGCTGAGACAAGGCAATGGCTAGGTCTTTGATTAATCCCCTTTCGGCCATTTGTTTCCCAGCCTCTGTTGGCTCGAATCCCTCTTCTAGCATGAACAATCATTGCTAAATGCTTCTAAGGATCGTGGCCACTTGTACTATACCAGAATGGGTCTTCGGGCCTTTGAAATCCTTTTGAATACCAAAAACAATTGTTTTCTGTTTTACGCAGAGAAACATTGCAACACTATGAAATTTTGCCAAAACTCTGTTCATTCCGAACTTCAAATATTATATATTTCCCTTCATGAACCCTTTCGGGTCCGGGTCTTATCGCATCGGCGTTGTTTGTTTGTATTTCGTTAAATAACGAAATATGTGAAAATACATTAAAAAATGCCTTTTGGCGGATCTCAAAATCTATGAAATAATGTTATATAGCCATCGGGTCTGGCTAATTACATCACATACATGTAGGCGTATAGGCCCCACTCCACAATGTTTCTCTGATTACGATATCGCAATGCGATTAGTCGCAATCGCATATCGCGATAGCCTCTGGCTGTTGTAAGCACTTTGTTGTGGTTGCTGATTGTGATTTGCCGATCAGATCTAGACCGTTGATCGGCCAGATCTGACGGCTACTATGCCTTCACTTGTTTATGCCTTCGATACGCTGTTTTTCACTGTTTTTATGTGTTTTGGCCTCCCGATATTGTTTCTCGGCCATTCTAAGGGCTCTTCTCATGCTATTGTTTTGATCTTTGGTATGATTTTACGCGATTTTGAGGACTTAGAGAGCATATTTGGATTCATTTGGATCAGGACCCAATGCAATTATAGATGCGAGAGCAATATTTTTGAGGTCCGACTTATGGCCAAAACGGAGCAAGAGGAGAAGTGGGCGTCGGAGCTAAAACATGGGACATTTCCGCTAAAAATAGCAGCAATGCACCTCAGGGGCTAGCATGAACCGCGATTGCCGTTAGACCAAAACCCGCAGGTCTTAGTCGACGATTGCACTACTAGAGATAAGGATCCACGAGAGTCAGTTAGTCCATGTCACGAAACACACGGGGAGAATTGGTTTATTCAATTTCCAACTATCTCCTCCCTAACGCGCACCGGGTGTGTATCGAACTCGTGACCTATGTTCTGATACCACTTGTTGGGAATAACGATTGCTATTAGACCAAAAGTCGCCGGTCTTAGTCAATGAATGCATCGTCAGAGATAAGGATCCACGACAGGCGGTTATTCCATGTTGCGAAACACACGGGGAGCATTGGTTTATCCAATGTCCAATAGGTGGGGCTATACTTGGCCAACAATGAGGCTAAATTAGTGAGCGAGCATAACCTTGTAGTGGATGGAAGAATCTTTGTTGTTAACCATTCTTGGAAGCTCTATCATTGATAGTTATTACAGATAATTCTCAGTGAAGCAAGAGAGTCCTAATACTAGAATATATAATAATGTCAATTTAGAGTAAGTATTGCAGAGCCTTTAGAGAGTGCTCATTTCCATATTATTGTCTATAATTGTCATCAAGTGGAGGAAGAAAGATGTGTCATATCACCTGACTTTACCCAATCTGCCACCTTACATTTTCGATGAAAAACATAAGCAGACAAACCTTGATGGATCCTTGTGAATATACCTATAGTTGTATTGTCTTCGTTAGCAAACATCAAGAGAGATCAAGGCTTGATTCTAACAAGAGGTTTTGATAAGTAAAATGCTTCTAATGGATGATATATTGGATCATGAAATTTAAAACAATCCTCTTGGAGATCCTAAAATTATTGGGGGAAATAATTTTCAATAAATAGTGTGGAATCAAGATGAGAATCTTATGAGGGAAAATGAATCTAAACATGTTCAAAAAACTAGTCAAGATAGGGAAGACCTGACATAATTATCAACGAAGGCTGAAGTTCCTCAACTACTTGAAAGATATCTAAATACTAAGATGATATGCAATAGAGATCAAATTATGTAAAACAACTGTCATGAGATATACTGATGGGAAAATGATAAGCTGAATGATAATTGTTAGAACAAGAACCATGATCAAATGGGATGATTAAGGCATGAGATTCTCGATTAAGAGACAAGAAAGATAAATCAATTTAAGTAGCTTTACAAATGATTTGAATGACATAGTCATCTTCCTCATATGCTAAATGTGAAAAATCATCTACTTGTGCCTGGATACAACCCATACTGACATCATAATCATTAAAAAGGAGTGCCAATACGACGAGCACACGAAACCAATCGAGCTGACGCAGATGAAAAATAGGAACTTGAATAAGCAAATAAATCAAGCATTCATTGACACTGAAGAGGATATTTAGTTCTATGAAGAAAATAATCAGTATTAGAATATACACAAGTGTTGGCATTATGGTTCTGGTATGATGTTTCAGATGTTGTACTTGATGGCAACTCCCATGGCATGGCTCTCATTTTGATAAAAATAAAGAAGTATGCAGGAGAACAGTTCAGGAGGTGCGTACCCGCAGTCATGCCATGCAGGGACCGCGTCCTAATACGCGGATTACCCATCCATGAGGTGCGTACCCCAGTGCACACATTCCAAGGCAGTTAAGCGCCCACACGTGGGGTTTCTCATGGTATTTAGCCAACAGTATTGGGTTATCATGGTTTTGGTCCGTGGTATTGTTTATTTTATTACTTTTATTGAGCCCCATGATTCTTGATTTGAGGAAGAACTAGTCTATATAAAGCAAAGGAGATCATTTGGCTTGGGCATCTTTTGAGTGATTGAATATCTTAAGATCTAATTTATTGGGTTCTCGGTTTTTAAAAGATTGATCTATAAAGGAGAAGTTAGAAGCGAATCTGCGAAGGGTGATCTCTTGAGCACAAGTTTAGATCTGAGCATCTGAGGTTATTTCAGCCCTAGTCCAAGGTACGCAGAGGCGCCGAAGGTTCAGTGCGTGGTGGGTACGCAGAGGTGCCGAAGGTTCAGCGCGTGGGTACACAGAGGCACCGAAGGTTCTGTGCGTGGGTACGCAGAGGCGCCGAAGGATCAGTGCGTAGGTATGCAGGGCAACAGTGGTTCAGATGCGTGCCCTCTGTAGCAGTACGCGGCGCGATTATTCTTTTGAGTGCGTATCTCATGGGAAGTACGCGGCGCGATAGTGCCATTGGGTGCGTGCTGTACGCAGATCAGTGAAAGGAGTAGTGCGTGGCCACGCTGTCCATCAGAAGGAGCTCTGCGGGTATACGCAGAGAGACAGAGGGTGAAGTGCGTAGCAACGCAGGCCAGTAAAAAGAAAAATCGCGTATCTGTGTTAAGATCTTCTGTTGGTTGAATTTTTCTGTTGATAAGATGTTCTAGGTTCTGTTCTGTTATTGTTGATCTGGTTATTGCAGCTGACTGTATAATTTACATGTACTTGATGATCATTTGATGTATATGGATCCAGTTTGAAAATTTATGAAAAGTGGTCCTTGAAAAGAAGTAGGGGGTTGTAGCTCCCTTTCAGGAGAGACTGGAAAACGAGAGAGAGTTGTAGCTCTCAGCAGGTTGCAGCCTGCGTACTGGTAAAGGACTGCACCAGTACAAGACCATTGTAAAAGGAGTTTCTAATTTGAAAAGAAGATAGAGACATATTGCAGCAGGTGGTTTTCACCCACATTGGGTTTCCACCTTATATCTGGTGTTCTTTGATGTGACTGTCTGATTTTCTTGTTCATGCTCATTATTTATGGTATTGGTATGCAAAAATAATTCAAAGTATAAATAAGAAAGGTTTGGCAAAAGAATTAGATAATACTAATTCACCCCCCTCTCAGTATTATTGTCAACAACAAGAACAATTAGGAGATGATTACTTTCAAAAGGATGCGACAGGTATGACTCCTTCAGCCAAAGATAATCTTTAGAATGATTAACTTCACAATTTTGCTGGTCCATGAAAGTTATATATTTTAAACTTGAGTTTGATATAAGAGGTTCGCATGAAGATTAAATAATTGAAACAAAATCTTCAATCGAACTAGGAACTAGATATTGAAAGCTGAAAGAGCCATATTCAAAATAAAAAACATCTTTTAAGAAGGGATTTACATCTATTGAAACCATGCAAATGCATGGATTGTGCAAGAAAATATAGATATGACATATTTCAGGGATCTTACCATAGCGATAACTTAACATAACCATCAACGAAAGTTGAAGTTCCTTGACATCCTAATAAATGTTGGAACTTTCTAAGATTGTAGAATGAGATATCAAAGATTGGATCAGATCATGCATGGTGTATGGACAACTACCATCAATAATTTCAACAATATCACTATTATCCAAATGGCAGCCATCTACGTCACTGATTTGATAAAAAAGTATATTTTCGACAAACAGATTACCCAAGTCAAAAGATTATTTTAATCACATATCTAAAAATGGATAAATCGGACAAATATCATGAGTAATTTAAATAGAATAATTGTCTTCATGCAAAATTAGAAATGACAAGGAATGGAAAGACCCACTTGATAAGTTGTGATGAGCCTTATTGTAGCAATATGAATGATGCAACTGCCAAGATTACTAACTTAAATTATCAACCTGGGGTTCTTGCAAACTTAAGAGGTGTCGACACTATATGTGCATCATGCAATGCGTCATTCTTTCATTGATTTGATGCAATGAATTGAATATATTGAAATCAAACACTAGCATAATTGCAGAATATAAAAGTTGCATTGAGAAAGAAACCTAGTCTATGGAATGGAAATAATAGTGCTTGGAATAGAAACCCTAGCTTAAGAATAAAGTAAACTAATATAACATGTATGAAGGAAAGAGGATGTAATAAATCACTACATTCCAGAGAGGTTGGATCTATTGACAAAGTTCATTAGATACCTCATGTGGCAATCAAGGAAATCATTATTGTGCTATCTATTTCATAAATCTATTCATTAACCCAAACTGTTGAGATGTGTTGCAGGGGTAAAAAAGAAAGTTATAAGTGGTATTTGGTCTTCCTTAATCATGGATTTAGAGCCTAGGGGTCATTATTCAAGCCTAAGAGACAAAACCCAAGCTTTTGGAGTATATGTATTCATGTTTACACATGTTATAAGAGTGCTACATGACTATTAAAAGAGTGCTACATGCCACTATGAGAGTGGTAGGAAGCTACAAGAGTGGCATGATTGCTACAGGAGTGAGATAACTTGTTGAATACCCAAGTAAATCAAATACAAATGAGATTAGTTTTTTTTTTTATTATTATTAATTAGGATTTCCTAGGACTCCATCCCAAGTGGGATCACTACAAAATACCCCAATTAACACGTGATAAAAAATAACATAAAATTACTATTTTAAAAATTGGAAATTCAAGAACTAGTGAGCTAGTTAACCTACCAAATGCCTAACCTAATCAAGTGAAAATGTTATGGGGTAATTTTTTTAATTAAATTGAATGTTTTATGACCCATTACAAGTGGAATCAACTCAAATTAATTATCTCATTAACACGTTCTAAAAGATAGCAGAAAACTACTACTATTTTGATACATGAGACTTTAAGATATTCTAGATTTGTGAACTAGTAAACCAATCCAAGTATCTCAATGATGAATATGAATTTTCAAAACTGTTCTAAGGATACATCAGGTTTTTGACTCTATAAATAACCTTTAAAACAACTCACTTTAATCATTTAACCAATATGACCTACAACAAAAGAAGCATGAATAGTAAATGCAAAAATAAGAGATGCAAGTGAAAAATACATTCAAAGGAAATAAAAAAAATGTACAAGAAGGCTCTGAAGCTCCTAGGATGGCCAAACCTAAGGAAAATAAGATTCTTAAGAAGGAAACCAAGCTTTAGAAGCTAAAAATGGCACCAAACTTTATTATTTGAATCAATCCACATACATCCTTGCTAGAAATGACAGTGGAGCTGCTAAATAACAAGTTTTCTCCACAACAAAACTAAGAAATACATGCTCCTAAAGGAAAATTTGAATTGGTACTCATACAAAGTGATGAGAAATGGTTCTCCTTGAAAGGAAGCAACTTTCCCCTCCAAAATCCATCAAAAAGTGGATCTGGTTCCCAACACTAGGAATCTTCATTAAATGATAGGGAACAGATTCCTATATTTTCTCAATTAGTGGAGTTCCAGAATTTGTCAATAATTTCATGATATTCAGTTCATTAATTATCCGATTTTGGTCCATCCTGTAGTAAGGCGTAAGTTCCTATATTATCTCATTCACAATTTACTCCATTTTCTTTCAATATTCTACAAAAAGAAATAATATTAGACACATAATATGCAGTTATCTCTAAACCTTCCTAAGAACATATTAAAGCTAAAAAAAAACTATTAAGTGTAGAAGGAGAGATTTGATATAGCCTTCATTTCATAGGAAGGGTTAAATGGGCCTCAGTTTGGGTCTAATTTGGAGGCCGATCATACCCCACTATTGAAATTGTTGCTCATCCTTTAAGAAACCTATTCATCTTCTTTCCTTGTTGTTCTTCATGCAATTCTCTTTCTTAGCTCATTGTTCTTTGGGGAAAATGGTAGACGATTTGGATGGCCTTCATGGGCAAACTTGCCATGGGGGCATGTTGTGCCTCCTTTTCCTGTAGTTTCTCTCTAAGCCTCTTGTTTTCTAACTGTAGTTGCTCCTTCATGACTAATTCCTTTAGCTTCAAGTTAGCCAATCCCTTACCGATTTGTTTCATTTTTTCCTCAATGAGGCCCACATCTTCTACCTTCTTGGATTTTTTCAATTTGCATATGTCTATGAGTTCTGCCTCTTTCCCTTTCCAACTTAAAGAAGAGTGGTATTGCAAATTTGGTGGTTATAATTCTCTCATCCTCAATGAATTTGTAGTATGATCCAAAGTCAAGTCATGGATTAGGTTCCTAGAGTTATTGGAGGTCTTATTCTCTCCCTTTTGGTGTGGCTACTCCTTCTTGTAGCATTTATTATTGCTCCTGTAGTAGTTCCTATTGCTCCTGTAGTAGTGCTTGTTGTTCCCGTAGCAGTTCTTTTTCTTCTTGTAACGCACAACCTGAATCTTGTAGCAACTAATATTTGCATGCCGAGAGGTGGTGGGTCTACCTTTTTTTTCTTATTTATTATTCTTTCAAATTTCTCTCTTTTTTCATTACATGCAAAATAAAATCAGAGTGCTTTTTGTTAACTGAGTTGGTCCTCACTTACCCCTTCACATTCTCTTTCCTCCATCACGACTAAATGATTACTGTTAGTGTCAGTATCTGCATACTTCCATCAGGGATCAAAACTCACTTTTACATTTTCAAAGTAGGGGTCTCATACTGAAAATTTTGCATCATTCCATTAGGTCATGATATACTGATCCACTGATGGTTGTTTTCTGTTCATAAAATCTTTCCCTCATAGAATATACTTGTTGATCCTTCTTCAGATTGTCTGCAGTTATGGTTTCATAATCAATCTGCAGTTCATTTGATTAGGTCATAGGGCATGATTTCATTAGGTTTAGGGTTTCATCACCAAGGTTAAGAAACTGATTTCAAAGTGTACATAAAGGTCAACAAGGGTGTGAAGATGATCAATAAATCAAGCATGATGGCTTCTACACCAGAGCATTTCTCCTTATTACTAGATAGAGAAACACTGCAAAAATTCAAGTCAAATTGAGCATTTATCTACCTGGAAAAACACAAGAAAGAAAAGGCATTAAAGGAGTACAAGAAACATTGAAAAAGTGGGTTTATCAAGTGAAAAATCAAAATTTTCTTTTATTTAAGCCCTCATACTTCATTTTCAAATTCATTATCTTCATTTTCCAAGCAAGAAGTGAAAGGGAGAAGAAATAAAGACAAGTTTGAGTGAGTTTGAGCGAAAAAAGCTCGGCACTGCGTGTTTGGCAGAGAGGCAGTGTACTTTTCAACTGGTGCTGCGCTTTTCCGTGATTTTCCAAGAACAAAGATGAATGGGCGCTGCAATTCTAAGAGAAGGTGCTACGCTTTTCCCAAAAGTGACCAAAAACCTCTGAATCTTCTAGCAGACCTCAAATTTGTTTTGCTCTCCATTATAACAAGTAAGTACATGTCCTTCATCTTGGTTTTGGGTTGCTAAATCTAAGTCACAAGCATCATTGGTCATTTGTAATCTCAAAACCCTAAATTCTCCCTAATTCTACCTAAACCCTATCTCCTTCCTATTCCTCTTAGCATGCAACCCTACAGTCCTAAAATAACCCTATCCATTTTCCCTCTTTCCCACTATTCTTTCACATTCCCTTTTGTCTCTCTTCCCCAAGAGCTCAAGACACAAGACCCTTCTTGTCATTTCCCACTCCATTCATTTCCTAGTTGCAAGCCCATTTCCCATCCCCTCATTCCTCATTTCCATACATCTCAACCTTGCAAACATGGACCTGGAAGACCAAGACTATGAGGAGGAAAACATAGGTAGTGATACCTCAGCTGATAGAGCCATGAAACCGAGAAAACCAAACAAGGGAGGCAGGGTAATTAGAGAAGAGCCATCAAACCTTAGGGGATTTCAGGCTTCAGAGTTTGCTGTCACATGCTTAAGGTACCTTGGCTGCTATGAATTCTGTGAACAGGTCGAGAGAGTGCAATATCACCCAGAGCTCACTAGGATTTTTGCAGCACATCTTCATGACAACAGGGTGACTCTTGCTGGGGTAACTTTCACCATTTCATCTTCTATTATTGTAGATGGTACCGTGATTCCTAATGTAGGGGAGAAGTGGTTCAAGTGCCAGGATCTAAATGAGTACTATTATGAACCTTATATCAAACCCCATTACATAAATCAGGTGAAGAGATTGTTTCCTTTCAAGTTTCTTGAGAACAAGTATGTCCCCATGATGAAAATAATCATGAAGCATTTCACTTGTGAGGGTCGGTTCTCTAGGCTATATATTTATCATATCAGGCTCCTCATGCATTTTATCAAGGTGAGGATGTTAAACATCCCTTGTTACTTGTTCATGAGTATTGAGAAGATGGCTTTTATTGTCCAAAGGAAGCCTTATGCTCAGCAGATGAGAAACCTTTATCATTACTCCCTGATCAAGGTCATTGTGCTTCATCATCTCAGTCTCCTTAACATCCCTTGGGAGACCACCATTTCTCATGAGATATTCAGGGGTCCTTAAGAAGCAGGAGGACCTTCTAGCCCACCAGTGCCTCAAGAAGCGGGAGGACCTTCTAGCCCAGCGAAAATAGATGAGGAAGCCAAGGAAACAAGAACTACTGAAGTGATCATTTTCATGACATATCAGAGGGGCAATAGGAGATTATTTGCAGTAGATAGGCGAGTGTTTTCTTGACGGGATGTGGAAGGGGCCTTGCCTTCTTCATCAGCTCATAGGCAAATGATAGCTCCACAAGATGTGAAAAAGGTTTTGCCTTCTTCTTCAGCACAACAGGTACAGGTGCAACAGCTGCACAAAGGAAAAGATGTTGGATGATGATGAGGAGGAAAGGGCTTTTGACTTGGCTAAGCGTGGTTTGTGGTTACCCTGGCTTGCTGGGTTGCTTTCCTTCAGCCTAAGGTTCAATCCAGTTAATAACATAGTGGCGAACGTACTGGGGAACGTAGTTTTATGTTTCTCAACAAAATGTATCTTGTTGTGATTTGATTGTTGATGGTGAATAACAGTCAGATGCATGCGAAAGTTGAAATAATTCACCTCGCGACTCCGGTGTCGAAAAATCCCAAGGTTTAGAATTTTTATGGCAACTCCACTCTTCAAGACCCAGTAACCTGAAGAATTTCTTGGTGAATTCATTGTAATAAAAATGGATTTTCTTGCTCGAAGGTATGTTCCCATGAGCCAAGATCACATTCCAGGTTTCCCAAATAAAATTCCTAAGGTAGATTGACAAAGAAATTTGCCTATGTTTATAGATAATGATATGAATGATGCTACTTTACATCTGGTTAGATTTCACATGCATACTCGCAAGTTGAAGGTTGATTTTCCTGAAGAATTCTTGATGAAGGTATTCATGGCCACTTTAGAAGGTGAAGCCAGATTTTGGTATGAAAGTTTGCCGGCTACTTGTATTTATTGTTTAAAGGATTTTCATACGATGTTCTTTGAAATATATAAATAATCTTGTCCATCCTTAATATTAGTTCAGAACTTTTGTAAACATGTTTATAGTTTTATTGAAAATCTTGAGAAAGTTTTCGAAGATGATGACTTCATGGATGATGAGATCATGGAAGCCCTATATGAAAATCCATTTCAACAGCATAAAGAGAGCTTAGAGAATACTTATCAAGATGCTCAGGAAAATTTTCGGTAGGTTCAAGATCTTATTACAATTGAAAATGATGGAGGACAAGGTCTTATTATAGATCTGCTCATAGCAGAAGACAATATGCAGAGAAATCAAGTTTCAATTTCAGATTGTGATAAAGTCAGGTTGGCTATTTCAGATCTAGATTTAGATCGTGATGATGAAGAGTAGCTTGTTCTGAATCTCATGAAGAAGAGCTCTATTGTTGAGATCATCTGGAATGAAGAAGGCAAATTTATTGACCCAAGTGTTCTCATTTCATTAGAACAAAGCCTTCACGAGGAGGTAATCCAGTCCTTTTATGAAAAACAAGATGAGATATTTGTTCAAGTAAGTGAAAAATATTCTTTCGATAACTCAGTGGTAAATGATAGAAGTGTTAGTTTTGAGTTTCAAGAAATATCTGAAGTTTTCCCTAATATGACTGATGAGTGCGATAAGAAACATGAAAATCTGGTTGCCATGTCATATGAAGATGATCAACAATGTATTCAAATTTTAGAAGACCAGGGAATTGAGGACTGTCATTCAGATTTTTTTTCTCATATTTCATGTTTTGAATTGTTATTTCAAGAAGACAATTATTGTTTTGGCAAAAAAAAACAAAAGGTACTATCTCCTTTGTCTGAAGATGAGATAGATCAACTCCTGAAAGGTCATGTTACAACCCATGCTAATGTAGGTTTGCAGTGTTCACATCGTCAAGAAGGTGTTAGGGAAGATTTTTCCACTTTTGAAAATGAGGACAGTCTTGAAATTAGATTTATAGATCAACAAACAGATATTGTTTTCTTTCATGAAGATGATAGGTCTGTCATGTTTGATAATCGTGAAGAATGTTTTCTATTTCAGAATGACTTATACTATGAAATTGAGGAGTATGAGCTTGAGAGAGACAATATGCCAAAAATCAAGTCAGAATTTTTCATGCTCTAGGAATTTACAACCAACACTCAGATAGAAGAAGCTTATACTTCTCTATGCCTTCCTATCAATCAGTGACCAACTGTTCTTTCAGATCAGAATGAAGGGAGTATTGGTATTTTTGCTGCTGGATCTCAAGACAAGCTAGTGCTTCAGCGTTTTCATGATCCCTTCAGCATTCTTTTGAGTCATTTTTTGAGTCAATTTCAAGTCAGTTTTGAGTCAGTTTGGTTAAGAGTCAGTTTTCACTTGTATTCAGTCATTTTTCACTTTTTTTGGTTTTGACCGTATTGCCCAATGGATGAAGCACTTGTTCTATGGTTTTCTTGATACCTCCAAGGAGTTGTCATCCCCAATAAGGCCAATTTTAGTGTCAGTATCTGCATACTTCCATCAGGAATCAAAACTCACTCTTTACATTTTCATAGTAGGGGTCTCATACTGAAAATTTTGCATCATTCCATTAGGTCATGATATACTGATACACTGATGGTTGTTTTATCTTCATAAAATCTTTCCCTCATAGAGTATACGTGTTGATTCTTCTTCAGATTTCCTTCAGTTATGGTTTCATAATCAATTTTCAGTTCATTTCAGTCGGTCATAGGGCATGATTTCATTAGGTTTAGTGTTTCATCACCAAGGCCAAGAAACTGATTTCAAAGTGTAAATAAAGGTCAGCAAGGGTATGAGGATGATCAATAAATCAAGCATGATGGCTTTTGCACCAGAGCATTTCTCCTTGCTACTAGACAGAGAAACATGCAAAACTTCAGGTCAAATTGAGCATTTATCCCCCTGCAAAAACATAAGAAGGAAAGGAATTAAAGGAGAATAAGAAACATTGAAAAAGTGGGTTTTTCAAGTGAAAAATCAAAATCTTCTTTTATTTAAGACCTCATACTTCATTTTCAAATTCATTATCTTCATTTTCCAAGCAAGAAATGAAAGGGAGAAGAAAGAAAGGCGAGTTTGAGTGAGTTTGAGCAAAAAAAAACCCGACACTGCGCATTTAGCAAAGAAGCGTTGCACTTTTGGCTGAAACAGACTGGTGCTGCGCTTTTGGAGCTAGGCGCTATGCTTTTCACCCGGCGCTTCTTTTTTCCCCAATTTTCCCAAAACAAAAATGAACGGGTGCTACGATTTTTTCATGGCACTGCGCTTCTGATTGAAGGTGCTGCGCTTTTCCCAGAAGTGACCAAAAACCTCCAAATCTTCCAGCACACCTCAAATTTGTTTTTCTCTCCATTATTACAAGTAAGTACATGTTCTTCATCTTGGTTTTGGGTTTCTCATCTAAGTTACAAGCATCATTGGTCATTTGTAATCTCGAAACCCTAAAGTCTCCCTAATTCTACCTAAACCCTAACTCCTTCCTATTCCTCTTAGCACCCAGCTCTACAGTCCTAAAATCACCCTATCCCTTTTCCCTCTTTCCCACTATTCCTTCACATTCCCTTTTTTCTCTCTTCCCCAATATCTCAAGACACAAAACCCTTCTTCTCATTTCTCACTCCAATTCATTTCCTAGTTACAAGCCCATTTTCCATCCCCTCATTCCTCATTTCCATACACCTCAACCTTGCAAACATGGATTTGGAAGACTAAGACTATGAGGAGGAGAACACAAGCAGTGATACCTCAGCTGATAGAGCCATGCAACCGAGAAAACCACACAAGGGAGGCAGGATTATCAGAGAAGAGCCATCAAACCTTAGGGAATTGCAGGCCTCAAAGTTGGTTGTCACATGCTTCAGGTACCTTGGCTGCTATGAATTCTGTGAACAAGTTGAGAGAGTGCAATATCACCCGGATCTCACTAGGCTTTTTGCAGCACATCTTCATGACAACAGGGTGACTCTTGCTAGGGTAACTTTCACCATTTCATCTTCTATTATTTTAGATGCTACGAGGATTCCTAATGTAGGGGAGAAGTGGTTCAAGCGCTAGGATCTAGATGAGTACTATTATGAATCTTATATCAAACCCCGGTACAGAAATCAGGTGAAGAGATTGTTTCCTTTCAAGTTTCTTGAGAACAAGTATGTCCCCATGATGAAAATCATCATGAAGTATTTCACTTGTGAGGGTCGGTTGTCCAGGATGTATACTTATCATATAAGGCTCCTCATGCATTTTACCAGGGTGAGGATGTTAAACATCCCTTATTACTTGTTCAGGAGTATTGAGAAGATGGCTTTTATTGTACAAAGGAATCCTTACCTTCAGCAGATGAGCAAACTTTATCATTACTCCCTATTCAAGGTCATTGTGCTTCATCATCTCAGTCTCCTTAACATCCCTTGGGAGACCTTCATTTCTCATGAGATATTGAGGGGTCCTCAAATTCCTCCACCAATGCCTCAAGAAGCAGGAGGACCTTCCTTGCCCAGCTAAAACAGATGAGGAGGCCAAGGAGACAAGAACTACTAAGGTGCCCATTTTCATGACATATCATAGGGGCACTAGGAGATTATTTGCAGCAGATAGGCGAGTGTTTTCTCAGCGGGATGTGGAAGGGGCCTTGCCTTCTTCATCAGCTCATAGGAAAATGCTAACTCCACAAGATGTGAAAGGGGCTTTGCCTTCTTCTTCAGCATAACAGGTACAGGTACAACAACTATACAAAGGAAAGGAAAAGATGTCAGGTGATGATGAGGAGGGAAGGGATTTTGACTTGTCTAAGTGTGGTTTGTGGTTACCGTTGTTTGCCTTCCTTCAGCCTGAGGTTCAATCTAGGTAATAACAATTACAACCCACTTTCTCAAGTCCTCTTCACTTTTGTCTTGTTCCTTTCCAACATGTGTGGCTGTCTTGGTGGGAAAGTGAAGCTAATTGCTAGATAAGGTTGAGGCTTCTTTGTTACTCAGTTTGGCTATAAAAAATATTTTCCTTCATACACCTGCAATGCTTTTCAAGCTAAAATAAGTTTGTAGTTAATGTTTAAAGGATTGCATACCTCATGCTTACCTTGGGTGTGTTTTTGTAGGTGATAGTGAGGTTGTTGACAAGACTGTTGAGGTTGCCTTTAGTGGTTTTGAAGTTGATGTGTTGATGTTGTGGTGCTTGCATGGAATTTTTGGACATGGATGAAGCTATTCTTGAGTTTCTTCTGAGAGATCATTGCCTTTGTATGATGCTTCAGGAATAATGGTTGATTTTCTTCCCCCTTGAGGTGTTATCTTCCCATGCTTGCTTCCCTGTGCATTGGTTCTGTTTTGGATTTTTTGTTTTTTACATGTACTTCACTGATAGAGGTTTGTCAAAATAGGTTTTTTTTTTTTTTAATGGTGGATCAAGTGTTGTTGTTGGAGATGAACAATGATCTTGTAGCAATCTACAGAGGACCCTATAGTTGTCCAAAGCTAGTGTTGGTGTCATCTGATGCTTCATGATGTATATATTTCTTGATCTAGTGCCTTGTATGTGGTCCTGCAGGGTATGTGTAGGCTGCTACAGGACTGTGTGTCTTCCTGTAGTAGTCACACAAGCTCTTCTAGGACCAAAATTTTCTACAAGTGTTGCTTGATATAATATTGATAATTCATAAGGAAGTTGCTGATGAGTGTCAAAGAGTTCTGTGGTGATGAAAAGAGGTGGAAAAGGGGATGAAATATAATGATTTTGATGGACATAGATGGGAATGAAGGTGAAAAAGGTGTCAAATGGAGCTATGAATGGATACTAGGGTTAATTCAGATGCCTCCTTCTGTTCCTAGATGAAAAAATATAATATTTGAACCATTTTTCTATATCGATCACGGTCCTGTAGCAATTTTGCAACACTCCTGTAGGAGAACCATTTTATCCATATCTCTTAAACAATAGATTTGATTGAAGTGAAATTGTTTGATCATGTTTCCATCCTCCTTATGAATTTCCCCATAAAAAATATTGGCTAACATATGCATGAATATCGAGAAAAATGAAAAATGATTGTAGGTGACAGATGTTAATTTCTTGAAAATAAGAAATTATGCTCTAATCCCTTTAGCATCTCCTCAACAATGACACCAAAAATGTTGGTGGAATTATATGTATTATAATTCCACCATTTAATTATCGAATCCAGGATTATAGGACTTATAGATGCAAGCACGAAAAATGCAGGACTAGAGCTTATTCTAACCTATGCTAACCACTAACACTAGAAAGAACTAATCACTAAAGATTATCACTTGTCACTGGACTATGGGACTCTAATGCTTATCAGGTTTTGCACCACAATCTTTCATTAATAATGTTCATGTGGTTTTATATATGTAGCTTATTAGGTCTTGAGACTTCAGTGTTTTTAATCTTATAGTGATGAAAACCCATTAAACATATTGTAGAAAAGTAAATGCCAGAAACTATAAGAAAAATTGTGCGAGGTAAGTAAACATGGTTACTGATCAAACGAGAACTATTACCTCACAACAGGTAGTCGAGGCCAAAACTCCTCCAAAAAATGAAAAAAATGCCTTGAAATCGAAAAGTGTTGATGTCGGAATAACTTTTTTTTTGTCAGAGTAAATTTTTAATATATTTTTAAAATAACAGTAAAAAACAATAAAATCCATTTTGTCTGGTGAAAAACACCTTGAAATCGAAAAGTGTTGATGACAAAATAACGTTTACGCTTTTTGCTTGTTTTTTTTTGTTCGGGATACATTTTCAACATTTTTTAGTAATGACGTTAAAAATAAAATATCGTGACTCTGAAAAACTTTAAATTTCCAATGATTTTCAAGTATGAAATTAACAATAAAATATCACATCTTTGAAAACCCTTAAAGTTCCAATGATTTTTAAGCATGACATTAAATTTAAAATATCACTTCTTTGAAAAACCTTAAAATTCTAACAATTTTCAAGCATGGTGCTAAAAAAATATTTATAATTGTTTTCAATCATAACATTAAAGATAAAATATCACGACTTGGAAAAGAAATAAAATCTTGATAATTTTTCAACCATGGAATTAAAACCAAAGATTATGACTACAAAACAATATTAAATTTTCAAAATATTTCAAGCATGACATTATGGAAAATTTTTATGACTAAAAAAACTTTAAAAATGAACACCTGAATGAAAGAGTTATTATACCAAGAGTAATTTTTTTTAAATGTTAAATGTATAGCGGTTTTGAAATCTTCACCTAAGACAACTTGATACATTGTGAAAAAATTTAAAAATCAACTATCAAATTGACACGCATCGTAGGTGAGCTCAACCCATTGTAATGAAATTTTAAAGACTAACCATGAAATTAACACATTGTGGGGCAGACTCGATTCATTATTATAAAAAATTTAAAATCAACTATCAAATTTCACATAATGGGACGGGTTGATAGACAAGCATCGACACATACCCTACAAAAAAAATCAATATATATATATATAATACAAAAAATAAAAGTAATAAACATAAAAAAAAAAAAACATGAACAAAAAATCAAATATAAAAAAAATATATAGTAATGACAAAAAAAGGCTATGAAATGTAAAAAAATAACCATACCATGTAAAATTAAAAAAGAAAAAGAAAAAAGAGAAATAAAATAAAAACCAAAAAATAATTAAAAAATACAGTATTAGAAAAAATTAAGAACTTATAAAAAATGAAATTTCCCGGCGACCCTGAGGCCCAACTAGGTAGGGATGGCAAGGGGACGATTTATGACAAAAGATAAATTAAATTGTAGAAAATCTAATGATAGGTTAATCCGATAATGCAATATAAATTAATGTAAAATACTATAACCTACTTCTACTATCAATTTGTGGAAGCTTAAAGATCGAGCTGAACAATATAACTAGAAGAAAAAGAATGAATGGCACAATACACATGAAAATACTTTGGGGAAAGCCTCAACTAAAAACCCCACACTATTGTATTATCATACATGGTGGAAATACAAAGGAATTATACAAAGCCTTAGCTCTCACAACTAGCCAGCTCTTAGTACAATCCTCACAGATGCTCACAGACAATCTTGTCTTCTCTCCAGTGTTCTTCTTTGCACTCCAAGCTCCTATTTTTTTGTGTTGTCCCTTGTGGATGATTTTCTTTTTACCAAGTGGATGATCTCACTTCAAAACTGCGCACTCCTCAAGGATAAATCCTTGATTGCATGCATGAGTTTTCTCCATGAGAAAACACATGCAACTGATAGTACACTGCCCTTGAACTTTAATCTCAACTATGTCTTTTTTAGAATGGACATGCATGATTTTCTGATGAGGGGATCTTCAGTTAACTGGAGTAGCACTAGTTGAATGCATTAATGCATCAACTGACTGTTAGCTCACTATTAGTTCCTCAAATAGTTTGGAACTAATTTAACTGGACTTAACTCAGTTTACTGAGTTAACTAATTACAACCCAAATATAACTCAATTTTATCTCCTTAATTTGAGGTATAACTCTTGCATGACTTCAGAAAGACTTCTAATTTGAATTTCTCCAACTAATTAATTTAAAATAAATAAATTAACTATTTCCAAGTAGTTATTAAGACTAAATTCGATTTTAAATCAAAATTTAATTCAATGAAAAATTAAATTGGAATATTCTTGTTGCCATATTTCAACATTAAAAAAAAAATTAATGTGAAAAAAAATCAAAAATAACTTATAAAA
>APFE030353642.1:98389-109304 GCA_000404065.3 Pinus taeda
CACTTAATTCACTAGAAAATTTAAAGTGTAAAAACTAAGCCCTCTAAACAAAAATGATCGATGCTCATCCTCATTTTTCAAAATCAAGATGAAAATCATTAACAAAAAAAAAATGTTCACACTTCATACATAAAAGAATTTGAAGTGTCAAAAATAAGTCCTCTAAAAAAATATGTTGATGTTGCATCAACACTTTTCAAAATCAACATGAAAATCACTAACATTTAAAAAAAATGTGTTGATATTGCATCAACACTTTTCAAAATCAACGCGAAAATCACTAACATCGAAAAAAATGTTCATACTTGATACATAAGAAAATATAAAGTTCCAAAAATATGCTAAAAAAACGTGTATTCTAGCATCACAACTTTTCAAAATCGGGTGATTTTTTGCTACCTCAAAAAAACAGATACTAGTTCACTTTCTCGTTTGATTGGTAACTATGTTAGTAAAAAAACAATGCAACAAACTACAAGAAATGCATTAATAAACTATTAAAAATAAATGTTAAAAAGGCTTAGAGATATATTGTAGGTTCTTATTTGTTATAGGAATATTTTATCAAGTCGTTGCAAAGTTCCAATCAATTAAAGAATCATAAACTATAAATTACATATTTTTTAATACCATGTTATAGTATAGAACCTAGTACCAACTTAAGTACAGAAAGGATGGAATTTGAAATTATGAATAAGTACTGAATTAAATACAGAAATTTTGAATATTAAACCGTGTTAAGGGACCAATTTAAATTTGTTGACTCTTAACCTTAAGAAAAATCACAGGGGCCCACTAGGGTTTCAATACCATATCACGTGGGTTCATATTGGGGGATATTTATTGAGGAAAAAATGACAACATATATTGGGGGATATATAGGGGGTTGAGGGTTTGTATATTGGCATGTATAAAAAATGGAGTTGAAAGTTAATGAAAATATATAAAGGGGTATGAAAAATGTTGATGATAAAATGAATACCTACAATATCTTTTGAAAGTAGGGGTTTTTAAATTGGGAAGGTGTATTGGATTTGTATTGGTAGGGGGTTAAATAATGTGATGTTTAGAGGTATTTTCCAATATGTCGTCAAATTGATGGTATTATTTAATATGCCACCAACGCACGTGATATGTCAGAGGTTCATTGACTTAGGCCCCTGCGAAAAAAACCAATTTGAATTTGATCATAATTACTTAATAGATATGAAAATAGAGCAATAACTATAATACTATTTGAAATACAAATCTAATGAAAAATTGAAAAGAAACATCAAATAAAATATGAAATCAAATGTTGAAAATAAGATCTTAATCCTCCAAAATGAAGAATGAATAGATTGAAAATCACTTCTTAAACCTAAAGAGAAGTACTACAAACTAAATTGAAAGAAAGTGAATAGATCTGAGTTTCATCTAACATAAATTCATTGCAAAAGAAAACTAAATTTCTAGATGTAAGACAAATATACAAAACACATGAGGCATAACAACATTTACCCACACTGAGGGGCCCTTCGCAGGAGGTTAGTGTTGCTAATAAAATCTCAGGTCAAGCTAAGAAGATGTACCACAATTAAAAAACCATCAATTCTTTATTCACATCAAAATCTATGTTATCACTCCATAATTTCGTAAGGCTATAAAAGAAATCCAAAGTTAACCACAAAACCACTTGTAAGCTTAGAATCTATCCCTTCTAAACTCAAAGAGGGATCTCTCTATTGGATTTAGATTCATTGTTTTGAGATTTTCAGCTAGTTATTAGGTTCAGAGTTTGATTTTTGCAAATGTTTGGTTGAAACTAAAAGGAAAGGCCATTGGGCAATGGAGTAAAAAATTCTTAGGGTGATTAGATACATAAATAACATAATAGATTGTAAAAGGGCAAGGTAGGCATGTTATTGGATCTTTGGAGCTTTGGTGGAATGAAAGGGAGGAAAAGATTTAGATTCAATTAAACATAGAGCATCTTAGAATGAATTATATATTTAATTGCAGTTTGAGAACACATATATTGTATATATGCCATAGAAAAGTGCAATTAAACAAGTTCAACCCTTAAATTTATTTAAACAATATAGATAGGAAAAACATATGGAGAAACAGAGAAATACCAATTACACAAGAGGAAAATCATCACCAATTTGCCTGACACATGAATTCTGGAACAACTTTATGTTTAATGAAATGATCAATTTATTTACATCAAAGGTATGCTTTCTTGGTACAAGTTCCAACCCTTTGTATTTCGAATTATGAAGTATTTATACAAAGCTTATCAAAATATCTTGATTTGTAAAATCAAGATTTTTACAAAATATCCTAAAAGATTGTTTACAAAAGTACTACATAATATAGCAAAATAAAGCTGTTGTAGCTTTCTGGCACTATCTTCGAGGATTGTGGCACTGACTTGGCCTGAAAAATTGTTGCTTTGTTGTTGAATATGAACACCTCTTTTACTCCAGTATTTGGCATAGTTCATCCCATATTTCTTCATCCCAGGTGAAAGTTTTAATTAGTTTTCATTTACGTAAGTATATTTCTGGAAGGTGGGCTTAATTAAAAACAAATATTTTATCTCATGTTTGATAAGTAAATCGAATTTCAAGCCTTCCATGAATGCTTTTCCTGTGATAGTTCCCTTGATGGTGGAAAGCCTTGACTTATCTCTGACTATGGTATACAACGTCTGTTGGTAATCATCTAACTTGACTAGCTTATCTCCAATTCCTTTCAAACCTGGCAGACCCTTTTGATTTCGTACATTGAATTTTTTGTGGAATTTCTGGATGATAGCCTCTAAGTTATGACATTTATTCTTCAATTGTAGAATCAAGTTCCTTTTTGTAAGGACTTTTCTGACTTTAAGGTTTGTCTCTGTCTTGTTTGCAATCTCAAATTCCTCTAGTTCCTCATTTGTCTTTGAATTTAGAATACTTATTAGGGAAGAGACTTCACCTTGTTTTTGTCCCAAACTTTCTTTTATTCCATCAGTAACTTCTTTTTATCTTTGCACTAATTCCTCCTACTCGAAAATTATTTCAATGGAAGACCAAATTTCAGTCATAGCTTCATTGATTTCCACCCAAATGTTCTCCTTTGCCTGTGCAATTGTCTGGACCATGGAAGGTTCATTCTCTAACTGTTCATTTCTCTAGGTTCACCTATGAGTATTTTGAAGCTATGTTATCATGTAAACATTATCAAACTTTAATTTCCATTCTTGGAGATTGTTTATATGAGATTTCAGCTTTTCAATCTCCTTCCCTTTAATAGAAAAGTTCTCCATAGCTTTGACTAGTTCTCTTGATGAGTCTGTAGACTGTCCTTCTACTGTGATGGCTATTGAATTTGATGCTCATACTATCAATGTAGATGCAGTAGGAACTGTTGTGATTTGAATGGTTGCCAAATGTGTTAACTATTCTCTTTCCTTAAGCAGTTTCTCCATCTCAATTTCCATCTCTTTGATTTGCCCATTCTGTTCAATAATAATCTCGAACATGTCTTCTTTTTCTTTCTCTAGTTGTCCAACTTCTTTTGTCTGTGGGTCTTCAGTGGATGGAAGCTTGAGTTATTTCTTTAGAGCTACAATGTCAACATTATTTCTTCTAATAATCTCCTCTGTAGGTTTCACATTGTCGGGATCATATCCCGGTTTGATTACTAGATCCTATAAAGACTTGATTTTTCTGTCTTTAGCTAGGGAAGATATATTTTTTAGTTTGATTTGGGATTGAATGTTATTGAACAAATCTTACAGCCTGGAAGATGACATTGCTGAATTTTTTAAGGCCGAATACAACATCTCCCCTATTTTCTTGTGGAATTCCATTTGATCAATTGGATGGATTTTATCAACATTGAAGGAAAAGATGGATTTTTTGTAATCAACTGGAGTTTTGGGGAAATGAACCTCAACTTGGAGAAATAATATTTGCATCTTTCCTTTCTCTGTGTCAAAGGTAGAGAGAATCCTATGCTGTGAGGATGCTGTCAGTTTTCAAAACTATGAATAAGTTGTAGCTTTTGGCCACTCATTCTTCTTTTTAATTTCTTTATACTTGGAAAATATATTTGGTTCAATTTGGTCATGAGCCAATTCCCTTGACTGAGAGGTATCTAGTGGCTCTTGGGAGACCGAAGAGGATGGAGATCCTACAAAAATATCTTCATTCTTGGTAGAAGTATGGGGGCCTGCCAAAACAATGGCGAATTGTACATTTTTCTCCTCCAAAAATTCTCCTGCTAGTTTGAATTTCTCTCTCTTCTTGGAAATTTTGAATTCCTTTCCCTAGATTTCTGTGACTAAAAGGGAAATATTTTCTCTTGGCCTGTTATCCTGGTTCTCCTATGGTGTTGGAGTTTGTGATGTTGTTGTTGAGAGTACCTATTCTTCTACCTCCTATAAAGTATTTTCCTGCCATTGATCCCGATTCATATACTTTTCTATTTTGGCCTGGGATTATGAGTGTAGGGAGTAGTCTTATGTTCTACTCTCAACTCTGAAATTATTCCCCCGAAGGGTAATATGAAATTCATCTACTAGAGGAGAAGATCTGCTTCTTTGGCTATTGTCCTAGTATTGCAAATAAAAGGTCTAACCTGTGTTTTAATCTTGAATTGAGATTTCTTCTTCGCTGCCACAAGGTGTAGCTCATCCATGTTAATAATCTGTCTAATATATTCTAATGAAAAAATTCTCATGGGGATAAACTTGGGCAACCTGTATGGAGGAAATTCACACCCATACACTGATTTTAGTGTAATAATGGTACAAGTACTAGTCAAATGTCTTTGTTTTCTCATTGAGATGATTTTTTTTGTTTTAGGTCCTACCTTTGGTTCAACATTAATATTCAATAGGAAAGATACTATATACAATAATTGGTCGACATACTCACTAAAGGTGAATTCATTGGTATGCTTCCTTACCAAGGAAGTCCAATGAATCATAGATTGGGAATTTCCTTGTTCATCCAATTTATGTAGTGGAAACTAAAACATGTTTTCCTGATGGAATAAAAACAAATAGAATAGCATTGAAGCATACTTAAAGGTCCCTTTTGTAGAAAACTTTAGGAATTTTTCATGGATGACATATGATAGGAAATTAATGTAGTTGAAGATGATTGACGGTTTTTCACCTATTTGAAAGACTGATAAAAATCCTATGATGGCCTCATCAACCAACTGATCGGATTGATAGCCTAATAAGAAAGAAACTATGGAAATAATATTCTTTTCCATTTCAGTGAACATGGAGGATGAATAAGGGTGTTTCTCTTAGGAAATTGGGCATCCTCAAGGAGATATGTTTCAAATATCTTTGTTCTGTGAGGGAAAGTGAGGTTCTTGTAGACTTCAATGAGGTAATATATTGAAAAATGTTTCATAGAGGAAAAATTCTGAATCTGCAACATTTGGGAAATGGAATGAGAGGTAATTTTGAAAAGGATATCATTATTTTGGGCTATAATTTCCCTCTAACTCGGAATGTACTAAAAGTGGCACCATGAAACTTATTCAGGGAAATGGTGGGTCTGAGGAAAAATGAATTGGGGTAAGGATTCCCACAAACACAATTCATCCATGAGATTAATAAACTTTTCTTAACAAGTTGTGGAGTTCGTAGAGGTCAAACTCACAACTGGTTTCAATAATTTTGTGTTCTTGATATACGAGTGGCTGGTGGTCCAAGTCAATTACAAGGGGCAGAAGAGGGGTTTCTTCAGTAGTTTTAGATTTACCTTTAGGAGCCATCTTGGCAATAGAATATATATAATATTGAAATTACCCAAGAAATTGTGTGGATGAAGACTGGTGGCTTGGTGACTGGTTATAGTGGCAGTCCGACTTGATGACAGGTTGCGGTGACAGTGTGGTTTGCTGATTGGTTGTTGTACCAAGTTATATCTTTCAATGTCTTGGAATAGAAAAGGGGAGGGCAAAGAGAATGGGTTTATGATTTATTTATAAACTAACTCATTTACCATTGGGATTAAGTCGTTTAATGAAGCAGGTTCGTTATTATGGGATAGGTAGGTTGCTAAATGGTTGTTTTAACGGTTTTGTGACAGGTGTAATATAGAAGGGCCATATGGCGGGAGCGTATTGGAGTGGAGCTAGAAAGGATGTGATAACAGAGGGAGTGGAGTGGAGAAGAAGTGTGCCATGTGGTGACATGTGATGGAGTGGAGTGGGATGGGAGGTGCCACTTGGCGAGAGTGTATCAGAGTGGGGAGTCCGAAATCAATGGTTATTTTAGGCGGGAGGTAGGGAAAATATTTTTTCGGAGGTGGGGGGGGAGAGTGGTAACGTTTTAGGCGGGGGAGGCGGCGGCGGCGCTTAGTTAGTGTCGGAGTGACAGCATTGCAAAACTTGTAAAGTGATCACCCATCGTTGATCTGGGTGGGTGAGATCATGACCCTTCATTTTAGCACGACACTTATTACAAAACGATAAATGTATTGTATCACAAAAAACTTTATTAAAACTACTAATCACTATTATACAGTGTAATTAACCTATTAAATTTAACTTTATCAAAGCTAATCTAACTGCTCTTATATTGTTTGATCAAATAATTAAGCTAACTAAACTCACTTTATTAGGCTAATCTAATCGCACTTAAATGGTGCGATTAAATATTTAAACGTATTTATTTAACTCTAATGCGGCATTTAGACTAGGTGCACATTATTATTATTTTCTAAAGGTATTTCATTCATCATCATATATATATATATATATATATAATATAATATATAATATATATTATATATATATATAATATATATATATATATATATATAATATTTCTTTTTTTCAATATATCCATTTTTTTGAATTGAAGTGGCCATTTGAACTGGCTCACTTATGGGGTATTTTCATATTTTTTATTTCTTCATTTTTTCACACACACACACAGTTTTATATATATATATATCCCCTTTCATTCTTTTTTATTTATTTATTTTATTTTCATTTCTTGGAAATAATTTGCAGAATAAAACATTATTTACAATATCTCGTACATAAAACTCAATAGATAATCATCAATTGATCCTATAAATTATAGGACCCTAATAGTGGCTCCAATGGGGATGGTATCCTCTCTATGAGGTGTCATGAACATTGTAGATCAGTAGCCTTTATCAACTGGGTATCTTGTCTTTATCCTGCAACTGAATTGATTTCATGTTGTTATTGTAAATATTGGCAGAAACTCACCAAAAGCTTAGGGCCTTCTCTTTTGGATTCAAATCCGGATGTTAGCCACCCTATCTTGCATTAAAATAGTAAAATGATATTTACAATGACTTGAATGAGAAACTTATCTATTCCAGAAGAAAATAGTGCTTGAGTAGTCTGCCATTGATAGGTCCTCCTGGTAGTCCTTCTCTAATCAATTATTTCATAAAAAATGTATTGTTGCCTCGGAAAGTTTTAATTTTATAGGGTCCTCTCCACAAACTATAAAATTTCTCATGCTTACCTTTTTCTTCATTTATTGAGTCTCATCTCAACACACGGTCATCTAGTTGGAAGTCATCTACTTGGGTTCTTCTGTTATCGATCTTTTCTATTTTGTCCTGAATTATCTGAGTTTTGTTGTAGACTTCCTCCCTAGTTTATTGTAGTTGTACTATTTGATTTATCCCTATTTGTATATCATTTGGCTCTACTTGTGATTCCTGCAATAATTTTGGCACAGAGATTCCCACAGAAGTAGGCAAAGTTTCATCCACTCCATATACTAATTGGAAAGGGGACATTCCAATAGACTTCTTTGTGCTAATTCTGTCAGCCCACAAAGCACTAACCAACTTCTTGTGCCTGGATTTTTTTATTTTCCTGTAGGAGTTTCTTAATAATCTTAACTAAAATCTTATTAAAAGACTCATTTAACACATTCCCTTGTGGGTAATAAGGAGAGAGTGTCATAACTTGATGTGATACTTGTGGAAAAAACCAATCATTCTCTTTGACTTGAAAGTAGAAGCATTGTCAGTAATGATTTTATGTGGAGATCCAAATCTGACAAGAATATCACCTTATAAAAATTGAATGATTAAAATGTTTGTAGCTTGTCTGGTTGGAATAGCCTCAATCCACTTAGTGAAGTAGTTAATGGTTGTCAAAATCCATCTATGTTGAGCTGAAGAGCTTGGATGGATTTCTCCAATGAAATCTAGGCCCCATTATTGGAAAGGAACCTCAACTAAAATGGGCTTTAAAGGTAAGGGAAAAATTTTTCTCTTTCCTTCAAATATTTGGCATTGATGGCATGTTGAAACTCTCTTATAAACATCTGCAAACAAGGTAGGCCAGTAAAAACCAACTCTCAGGATTTTGTTAGCTGTGTTTTTCCAGTATAAATTTCCTCCACAATATCCTTGATGAAATTATTCTATAGCCTTGTCTGCTTCATCCTTAAACAATTTAGCAAAATACCCCCAGTATCTTTCCAATACACATTCTGATCTAAAATGCACAATTTCATACCTTTTAACTTGAGAAATCTAGATTTTGTTTTTGTTAAACCAAGAGGATATTGTAAATTTTGTAACTCAAAGATAATATGTGCATAGCAAGGAGACGTAGAAAAGGCTTCTGATGCCCGTGGAGTTGCCAACTCTTCCTATTCATCAAGTGTAACTATGAAATTTATATCTAGTGCATGGAAATTGTACTCAACCATTAGCTTAGCCAATCCCTAACATTTGACGAGCTTAGTAAGTCTTATCTTAATGTCATATTCTAGAATAACTGCAATCCATTTTCCTCCTTTCCCATTTGCATCAATGATTCGAATTGGATCCATAAAGAGAAATAAACAGAACCATGGCTGTACCAGGTCGGGACAAACTTATAAAAATTCCAAAACAACGATCAAAAGCACCCTGAACCAGTGGCAATGGCAGTGAGCGTGGAATGACGAGGACCCCGGTCAAAGCGCGCTGACCAAGGCCCATGGAGACTGCGCGCGAGGCCGAATTAGCCCCTGGGAGCCCTAGATCAGGAGACAGCGGTGGATTTTGATGCGCGATTCACGCTAAGCGCTGGGTGAAAAGGGCCGAAATGGAGAAGCCTCGAGCACTTGGACACGTGGGGAGCCGGAGAACCGTGGGTGAAAAGTGAAAAAGCGCTAAAAGACAAGGCGGGACCCATGCTCCGAAAAACTGGTGGTATTGATTGGGGTGCCCTCAAACGATAAGCGGTTTTGGAGAAATTGGAGCGATCCCACTCAACGATCGACGCGTGGCAAGTGGAGGAGAGAGAAAACCACTGTTGATTGCACGTTAATGGTCGAGCTAGTCAACCACGTGGGACGTGCATACGACGTTGGATCTGAAGGCCCCAGATTGGACGACTAAGATCGCGCCCGATGGGGGAAGTGGGATCGACGAAGGAATGAGCCACGATCTAGGAGGATTTGGAGTTTGTTTTGACCGCCATGGTGGAGGAAGACTTCATCCACGATGTAATCGAAGAATTGAACCAACGAAGCAGGTTGGCGCGTTACAGGAGGACATGTGGCCACTCCCTATGAGCCGATGATGACGCCGAACCAGGGAACTCCAAGCGCAGCTACAGAAGGTGATTCGACGAAGGCAGAAGAGGAACCAAACAGACATGGAAACGAATGGCTTAAAGCCATGAACAAAAAATAGAATAGACACCGATACAGTCAGTCAGAGAGAGAGACAGGGAACTAGAATCCTGAGAGGAGGACGGAACACAGGGGAAAAGATAGTGAAGAAAAAGCAGAAGAGGACAGAGGGCTGAGCTGACCAAAGGCAACATTGAGCACTAGAGAGCTTGAGGGATTCAAGCAATCCTAGAGAGGATCTATCTGGACTGAGCACCACATGGGGCTCTTTCCATTATAGACCAGAAGGTCACAGAGCTGGTAGGCAAACGAGTCTGTGCACTCTAGTGGCTTGGGGAATCCAAGAACCACCCTGCCAAGCAAATCCGTTTCAGGTGACTCATATTGAGCTCCTGCATTGTAATTCTCTGCTTGAAAGACAATAAAATAAGGCCACCACTAAAGCTGGACTGGAGATGTAGCTTTGGAGATTAGGGTGAACGCCTTATTAATTTCTTGTGTTTCTTGTATTTGTTTACTATATTTCTCTACTGTCTTTCCATTCAATTGTCTGTGTATTGGCAATCTGATCGATCCGTTGCTTAAATAACATAGACACACACACCAACACATGAGTCTGTAATACCTTCATTTAATAAATCTTTAACTGAGGTCACTCATAGGGTGATTATCAGATCAAGTGGTATCAGAGCTCTAGGCTATAAGGTTAGACATGCTTGTGTTGGTTTAGCTATTGAATGCTCATTAGATCAAAACTCAAATTAGGAGGAGAGTTGGTCGAAACTAATCCTGAAATTGGGAGAGTCTATCCTCGGAAGACAATGTCAGAGGAAGGCTCTATGGGGCCAGACCCTCAATTCATAGAGAGTTTTATAGCTATAAAGTCTATGGTAGAATAAATGTATAGGGACTTTAAAAAGCATAAGGATGAAGATTCATCAGGTTCTAAACAAGATATAAAAGAAGATGAGTCGCATTCCCATGACCACTCAAAAGGAAAAGGGAAAGAGGAAAGCTTTCTCACACCTCCTAATAGCCCTGTGCATAATAAGAAAGCATATTTGATTAAGTTAGATGTTAAATTTGATTTGCCTATATATATGATGGAGAGCTAAATGCTAAAAAGTTAGACAATTGGATTAGAAAAATTGATGTGTATTGCAGAGTGAAAAACATCAACTCAGACAAGAGAAAAATTCAGCTGGCAAGCCTACACCTAGGAGGCACTGCCTTGGTTTGGTGGGAAGGCAGAACCCAAGCTGACATGAAAAGACATGGGAAGACTATCTCTGT
>APFE030353644.1:0-12065 GCA_000404065.3 Pinus taeda
CCCCCCCCCCCCCTCAGTATTTTCAACAAAGTGTTTAGTTACTGCAAGTTCTATTACACTGTTAAATCACATTGAACACATAAAAATGAATGTTTCTGATTTTGATAGAATGCAGAAATAAAGAAACAATCCATATGAATTTATCCTATCATAAAGCGTTTAATGAAAGCAAGAAAATTGTGGGAAGTAAACTAGAAAGTCTTGCTGCAGCACACCAATGTGCACTGGTGTAGGTTAATTTCTCCTACTTGGACCAGGTGGGGAAAACCAACCAAACATAACTGCAGAAAAGGAATAGAACACCAACATGCACTGGTGCAGGTTATTTCTCCTACTTGGACTAGGCAGGGAAAATCAGCCAAACAGAATTGTAGAAAAGGAATAGCACACCAACGTGCACTAGTGCAGGTCTATTTCTCCTACTTGGACCAGGCAGGAAAACCAATCCGAAATCAGGTGAAGGAAAAGGAAATTTAGCTACTTCACATAGTGGACCCGCTTTCACTCAGATAGGAATGCATGTGCTTGAAATTAAATCACACTTGACAGCATAAACACAAATTACAAGAAACATGAAATAGGGTAAATGTGCTGGGTTGGATAGGCCCTAGCCAACCAGCGCATTTCCCTTTCAAATAGAAACGTTTCTAGGTACTTTAATCAATTCATCATCTTTCAAACACAAAAATGCAATTTATAAAACATGAGGCAGAGCTCCCTTTTTATTAATTCACTAAGGCAAATACATGCATGAATACATAGTCCAACCCAGATTCGGGCAATAACAAAATACAACAACCTATTACCACCTCTCTGGTTGTGTTTCTATTCTATACAAAACTTCTATCAAAAAACTATCTCTTCCTATTTACATTCTTCACTATATAGATCTTTGGCTGAAGGCCACAAAGTTCGTTTAACCAATTACGTAACCATATGCATAATTTAGCTTCTAAGCCTTCAAAATTAGACAGTTTAACAAAACTGGTCGTAGCCAATTTCCAACTGCTCATTCCTCATAAATTTGATCTTGGTTGCCTTTGGATCGATCTTGCTATTGTGGCTGAAGCTTGGCTGCCTTTAGATCGATCTTGCTGTCATGGCTAAAGCTGATCAAAATGAGGTGGTGATCAAGGAGGTTCGGATCTGTGGCAAGGATTTGTTGTGCTGGCACTGGTGCAAGATCCAATCCTGCACTAGGATCAGCGGTCATGGTATGTACTTTGACTACCAAATAAACATTGGAGATATCGATAAGCTACAAAGAGTGATTAAAAGCAAGAAATCATGTAATAAATAAATAATTAATGCTAAGTTGAGTTTAAAATATGAAAAATAAAGTGCATAGGAAATATGTCACCATTCTTGGACTAGTGCAAGATGAGGGTGTGTAAGAGAGGTAAAACAATGGTAAATGGTTATGATTTAGGAAGGGGAAAATGGAAAAAAGAGAGCAAATTAAGGGGTTAACAGTAATCGACTATGAGTACATGGACATCTCCATGATGAAAATTTTGAAGAAGCTGCAAGACTATGTTGCTGACTTTGTTGATCCAACTAATGAGTTCATTAAACTATCCATTGCATGGATCAACAAATTATGATTGGGATATGTTGGCATGGATGAAATGGATGTTTCTATTCCATTTATCATGACTAAATCTAGGAATATAGTTTATTCGTGAAGTCGTTTGGCTTGAGAAGTTGTTTGCTGGTTTGTTTGACTTGGTTTGTTTAATTAGGTTACGACTTTCATTCCTCACTTGGGGCATGTGCTAATTGAAACTAGAGACCACAAAGGACCTTTTATCTCTTATATTCCTCAAGTCCCTTTGACACTGAGCGATGAATATGAAATCATAATCCTTTTCTCTTTTTTTCCTTTTTTCTTCAAATCCCAAGCTGCAACACTTGCATGCATATTTTGGAAAGAATGCTTTTTCTCTTCATATTTGCAGCTTTCTCTATTAAGCCCAATATTTCCACAGTTGTTTCATTTGACATAGCATAGGAATGGGGTAGAGGAGATACTATTCTCGACAACATTATTTTTCAAAACTTCTATTGCTTCCAACATGCTTACTCCTGGCCACTTTGCACATTCTTGGGTTGCTGCTACCCAACACATATTCTTTTCTTGCATGCCATCTACAGTTTATGGCTTTATGTCTAAAATTATTGCAAGAAAAAAAATAGACATAAAATAACATTTGATACATAGAGCTTCTTTTTCCTTAAGGGGGAAGGCACCAACCTTCTTAAGATACCCACTAATATGGAAGCACCAACTTCCTGTATCCATGCTCCAACCCACACTCAATAAGGAACTAATTATCATTGTGTATCACAATGACTCTACCTTATATAAGCTCTTTTCTCCTTATCCCTTGGCCCACACAACGTTCTATATCCTTTTCTCACTCCGTAACAACCCAATGTTAGGTTCAATAGAATACACTTAGGACTTGTCCCTCTTCTCTTAGTAGCACATATTCAACACTCGACCATACGTACTCAACAAAATATATTCAACACTTGGCTATCTACTCTTAGTAGCATATATTCAACACTTGGGCCCTTCTATTCCATAAGTTCTATTGGTCTCTCACAATAGTATAGGCACACTCTCGGCCTCTTCTCAACATCGTACACTCACACAGTCGTTTTTCTACAGTGCACACCACACAAAGCCCTCCACTCATCTATCTCAATAATATGTTGCATTTTCCCATTTCTTCAATTGTAATCCCTAGTTTTGTTCCACTTCTATGCATTGGTCGATGTTGTCTCTATTGTTGTCCAAACTGCCCAAGTGTGGAATTAGTGCATAGGACAAGTTTGCTTGATCAATCTAATAATTGCAATAAGGTTCTCCATTTTGTTATTACCTGAAATTACTTTAGCATTGCACCTAGATTAATTAAAGGAATAGGCTTCTAAGTGATCTCCCATACTGAGAATTAAATCTCAATCAAACTGCAAATTCAAGGAGTTTTTCCATTAAACTATGTCTACACATGTAGCATGGATCTCTATTCCACTTCTAAGTTCCATTTAATACTAGGAATGGACTCATGATAATTTCTCCATATTGAAAATTAATTCTTAGTCAAACAACACAAAGATAAAAATGTATTGCAACATGGCTTCTCTAAGCTTGGTTTGATCTTCATTCAATTTCATGAAGCATGTAGGGAATACCAAGCATAGTTGTTTTGTATTTGACTGCCACCTATACAAATTATGATCCTATTTATCTTAGTCTCCTACCTTCGATAGCAACCATCCAGACCATTACGTCATTTGTGAAATTGTGGTCCTCACTTCCTTGAATTAGTGCTCTCTATAGTTTCCATTACTCCAGTTGTCGACTCATCCATCCATGCATACTAACTTTATGGTGAATGGTTAATGTGATGCATCTGCCAAATATGGTGGAACCTTGATAGAGTAGCTTTTGACCCATTCATATAAACCTCAAAGACTTTCAATTAATAGTGCTACCAAATTTCTCGATTTTTTCCTTTATCTCCTTTTACTAGCACATTTACCTACTTTTCTTCCATGGGACCAGTTGTTGTGACCACTGGATAAGCCTATAGTGCTAATCCTGTTTAATCCCTTTGTGGGCCAAGTTATGTTTTTAATGAATTCATGCCTTTGGTCATGCCTCTACATGACGAAACCACCCATCAACCCAAAGGCCATGATTCCCTTGTTTCTACATGAAATAATAAGAAAAGAGGTTGTTTCTTACTCACTCCCAAATCTTTTATGACTCTTTAGTTCCTTTGTACCCTTGGTTTCTTCCTGTGGCATAGATCCATGTGTGGGCATTAATCTCATAGCCCCCTTCTTCTCGACATGTTGAGTTTGGGCATCATTGTGAACCCTTCAGGGTCATGCCGTCGGGGTCATGCCTTCAGGTTGACATGTCCTATGGGGACCACCTAGCCTGTTTCTCATTCACTGCCACTCTGCCACAAGGCCACTTGTGAGTTCTCCATGTCCCAACTATTTATATTTTACCACATTCCTTAGCCACTCCATTTATAAATCGTTGGGTTCATTCCTATGGGATGAGTTGTCCAATAGGGTCCACCCTTACTTTCATTAGCCAATCAAAATGCCACACTTGGATGAGCTATCTGACCAATGTGTCTTGACACTTACTGCCAAGCACATTCTCTTTGTGCACCATAAACAAACTTTTTGGCTTTTACTAGCAAGATGAGCTATCCTGGTGGGGTTCTCCCAACACCTTTTTCATTGGTTGTCACTTTGATCACTGCCATCATGTCCTAGTGCCCTACAATCCAATGCATGTTTATTAACTTATGGGGTCTTACCTTCAGGATGACATCACTCCTTCCATGTGTTGACCTATGAGTGGTGACATGTGTCAAATAAAAAAGGGTCATTTGGGTGCCCAAAACGTGTTGAATCTTCCTTCCACATGTCCATGATAATTTTATCCTCTGACATCATCTAGGAAAATCAATTTATTCCACCTATCCTCTCAGAGGAGAGAGAAAGGGTCCTTCAAGGCCTTGTTTTGTGACCATATTTAGTTATAATAAGAAACCACAAGGTTCCAAAATCCAATTTTAGCACCACTACTGAGTGGATTGTGGTTTTGGGAGGGGTTCCTACAGAGTAGCACTTTGCCATTGATGTGTGTGATCAACTATGTATGAAACCACTTCGGGTACCTTGAGGCCTAATAAGGTTCCCTCTATCAGTATTTTGGAATATCACCATGTGGCGTGATGCCTATCTCCCGAAACTTCCATTTTTTCCCCTTTGCAATTTCTGGGCTCGTGCTCAGCTAGCTAAGATGTCAATGTGTAGACCTCCCACTTGACTCGCCATTGGTCTTCACTCTGCTACCCTGTCCCAACATCCACTACCCCGTATTATCACTTTATTCTCCCTTTACAGTCCTCCAGGAAAGCTTCTATGGGCTTTACTGTCACCGTGTGGATCTCTCAACACCTTCATCATTTCTTGTTTCTACCAGCCTCATCACCAATATCATCCTACTCGGTTAGACTTGGGCACTAAAATAATTCTATTGGAGTAAACACTCTAGGGTAAGCCCGTCGGGCTAGCCTGTAATATGGGCTCCTTCTATGCAATCTGCTACTGCCATGTCTACTTGGTGCTCTTTGTTAAAGGCTCCACCATAATTTCCACTAAGTTTTCCATTTATTCCAACCTTAGTTGTGTGTCCAAGGGTCACCAACCACCCTTAGCTCTACTATGGAGACCTTGGGGTCACCAACTTTGCCTAGCTCTATCTTTTGATTCATGAGGCCATTTACAGAATTCCACATAAGGTTAGAAATATATTTTCGAGCACTTTCCAAATATGCCACTTAAATGATAACTTGAGATCAACTCCTGAGGTAGAAATCACTTCAAATCTCGTGACTTCAGATCATCACAACCATGATTTTATGGCTTCTCCAATGGGCCTGCTACTATGATGATTCTCTACGAGAGACTGTAGAAACCATGAGACTCCCTCTAATCATATGCCAAGATATGCTACCACCAACCCCAATGCTAATCTAGTATACATCAATGCCAATGCACTTTCCAAGTGTCAGATAGTGGTAAGCGTCAGACAGTTTCCAAGTGTCAGATGGTGCCAACTGTCCAACATATTTGTCCCATGCTTGTTGACATCAATTCCAACACACTCACTACCACTAGCCGTCTAGGTAATTCCAATTTTTCAAAACTCTCCCCCTTTGGCATTGATGGTAACACCTCATCACTTCTCCACATTGATGGCCAATCCTTATGTTTCTTCCACTCTTCTCCTAGCATGACCAACCAATGGTTTTCTCTCCTCTGCATGGACCATCTCAACTTACTCTCTGATAATTCTCTCCCCCTTTGACATCAATGGAAAATGAATACATGTTGTGTCTTCTCCCTCATGCAATCACTATCTATCAATGATAGAGGGTTTGGTTTTCAATGTGCATACTTCTCTATAGACCTATTTTAAAGGGCTAATAGTTGTTGCTACTCTAGAAATTGGAGATATATGATATGCTCCCCTTGAACATATTCTTCCTCCTCCTTCACAATCTTCTGGTTCTAGACACCTTATGGTAATTTGCTGAATAATCTCTCTATCAATTCATATTTTGTACCAATTAAAAGGGAAACTGATGCTGATTAACACTACTCTTCGTATTGTTGCTTCATGCAAATACCAGGCATTAATGATGCATTTCACTTGTTATTCATTGTCGTTGTTACCACTGGGAATGTGCTCAATTAACCTGAGCATCTCCATTAACCAACTTTGTTTCCCCTGAGATCATGTTGCTTCCAATATGGATTGTTTCTTAGAATATACCAATTGCACCAAAAAGATGAAACCAATTGGACAATGTACCTAGAAAACTATTATAGCTCCTTTTTTTAGAAAAAAAATCTCACTCACACACAAGGTTACTTCATATGAACCCATACTATCAACTGACACAGTGATTCAAATTTAACACAAAGGTCCACATACAACTTATACCAACAATTTTCAAGAATAAAGACTACTAGGAATAATCAAACTCACAACTTAAATGAAATAAGGGTATTCCACCCAAGGTAAAAACCTTTCATTTACTCAACAATCTTTCTTTCTAAGGTCGAATATTGTTTCTTGCTACTTCTCACTAAAACAACTCCCCCTAAGACAATTCTATCTAATATATTACAACTACTGTCATTCTTTTGCATGGGCACTAATCTTGTGGACCTAAAATAACTATGGGTATATTCATTTCACACTTCTGTTGCAGCTCATATTCTTCTCACAACATAGAATATTTTTGTGTACTTCCCCTGCAACGATGATGGATACTCTTTCCTATTTATTGAAATGTTGATACACTTGAAGATAAACCAATACATTCTTGTAATTAGCAATCGGACATGACCACACCTTCAACAATCAAATGCACCTCTCTATCTATTCCTTCTAGTTTTTTGCATTTGAATTATTCAAAATCCCTATAGTCCACTCTCTTCCTTTACTGAAGAGAAATAAAGGTTCTTCTCCCCTTGATAAAAATATCCTCTTTCTTCTTCCATGCCTTCAATAGATGAATCCTAATAGTAGCATTCCATTCCAACTTCTTCTTTTCCCTTGTTTGGGATCTATTTTGATTGTGCACAATTAGAGGAAAATTCTCCTTCATCTCCTCTTTCTTCACCCAAATCCTCTTGCTGCCTTTTTTCTTTGTTTGCAAGAGAATGGTAATTGGGTTATTGCTTCAATGCTTTTGAGGCTGACACTGATTGTAGTTGGAGACCCGTTGAAGCCTCGAAAATTGGGTCTACAACAAGGGGGATATCCACCTGGTCCAGACCTTGGTTGGCAGCTCCTTTTCCATTTGGTATAGTGGGTCCGACTGGGGATATGGGACTAGTTTCCCAATTTATGAGTGTGTGTGAAGAATTGATATTTGCTTTCTAAATGTTCCTAAGTGAAATGCTCTAATTCTAACTCTAATCTAATGATATGCAATTGTATTCTAATAAACAGAAATATCTAAGTGTATACTAACCCAGGGTGTAATCCTTTTGTTATGCAATGCAAAAAGATTTTAGATAACAATCGATAATAAAGATCATTCAACTGTTATGAGAAAAGAATTCAATACAGATAAACCACTTCGTATAAAAATTTAGATGAAACAGTTTTGAAAAACATACCGCATAGTAAGCTACTCATACATTAAGCATAAATAAATAGCTATCACCGTACAAAAGTGCCAAATGATAACTCAGGAATTCACGCATCAATATATAAACAACTAAACATGAATATCACTTTAACACAAAGGTAGAAATAGTTAAGAGATAGAAGTACCATTTATAACTAGTTCTACTCATGAGCTTCAAGTGATAATGATTTATCTCTTCTTAATCCAACATCCACTAAGAGTACAGAAGTGCAACATTAGTAGCAGATATTAAATGCAGGTATCAATAAATTTTGTTCCATTCATTCATCAAAACCTCCTGGGAGGGTGCAAAAGTGCATGTTCTAAGGACAAGTTTTTGATAAATTTCTGGACCCTTTTCCAATATAACTTATTACAAAAATGTAGGATACGGTTTAAATGACCATCCTTTTTCTAGGCAAAAGTAAAGAAAAATTAATACTAATATTGAATCTAAACTTAACAACTAACTATTTCTGTATCTGATCCTTAAAATCGCAAGCATTCAACATTTGCTTGAGTAGGGTCGGCTCGCTGACTTTATACTTTAATTGTCCTGCGAAAATGGAATCAGCGAGAGCTGTCGCCATCTTTTCGGTAAAATTGATGATACATTTGAGAGTCATACACTGGCTGTGCGGTTTTACCAAATATGCCCAGTAAGAATCCTAGCTCAACTTAGTTAATCTTTTGATTGATTCTGCCTTTTCTTGAGCCTTTTGTTTCCAGTCTGTCTGCAATTGATGTACATATATACATACTATTTTGAAGATATTTTGGACAATTGCTACTAGTTTTAGGATTCAAGTTTTACTTTTTACCTCTAGCATTATTTTTCCAAATTTCTGGGCTTACAGGTAACTGAGCAATTAGAGGCTTTCCATTTCAAGAATTTTTACCCAAAAATTAGTGCTAGGTGCTAATCGCACATCGAAAATTGCCTCCGTTTCTTAATCCGAGCTTCCTTGGTGCAATTTTTGCCTCTTGTGCACTTTCGTTTAGTGGATGTAAAGCTCAAATTTTGTAAAAATAATAATTCAGTAAGTTCTTGACCTGGAGTCTTAAATTGTCTATTTTTTATGTCAGCGCTATCGAGTACCCATTTAATCATGTCTGTGTAGGGGAGAATTTTGGGCCTTGCCACTATCCGGTGCAAGAACGAAGAAGCTCAATCTGCAACTGATGCTTTGGAAGACCCCTGTGAACCTGCAGAAGTCGTAACCTCCATCACCTTGGGATTCTCTTCTTCAAGTAGATTATACATGCCTTCTCAAGTAGTAATACCAGCATCTTTGTTATAGGTAGTGTCTGTATACAAGGGTGTCATTTCTTTGTCTTCAGAGCTCAGAGCTTTGCCTTTCTTCCCCATGATATCCTGTGTACTTCTTTGTATAGTTTTTTGTTCTTCGTTCCTGCAGTTTACAAGTGAGGTGAGAGTAATGATAAGGAAAGGTAATGGGAAAGATTTTAAATGCCGAAGACATAAAAATTTTACCACCTTACGTGAACTGACTCTTTGATAAGCACAAAACCATATTTCATTAACAACTGGCAACTAACTCATTAATTAGCATTAAAGCGCATAACCAGGTCTTGGTTCATGGAAAAAGTTTTCTCGAATAATGAGCCAAAAATATTCGGGATGAAGCGATTTTTCAATTTGCTTTGCAACATCGCAGATCGCTGTATCACATTTTTACAATATCATTTCGCTATTATATCACAATATCGCTTTGTCATTCTATCATAATATCGCAATATCACAATATCACAAGAGCATGAAATATGACAATTTTCTGTTAAAGTGTTTTCCGCGAGATGCGATTTTGTGATATGCGGCATCACATATCGGCGGTTTAATATTTTTCAGCGTAAGCAATCTTTGATGCATGCAATGCGATATATGTTTTTCAATATGTAGTCTCGCATTGTGATCTCGTGATCTTAGAATTTGGCTTGTAAGGAGGTATCCTATTATCCTTTTTGCGATGTGATTTTTCTTAAGGAATGATTTTAACTTACCTTATCTTGGTTTGATATAGGATCATTGCTGGTTTGATAGCCAATTTATGACACAGTCATTCACTTGATTTATAACTTTGCTAAACAAGTTGGCTCATGATGAGACCCCTTTTCTTTTGATTGCAACAGTCTTGAGTCATTTCCCTATTGTGGTATGGAGTATTGGCAAATTCAGCAAGCTATAATATCTATGATCATGATAAGCCGGCTCGTGATGAGACCTCTTACTCTTTAAGTTAAAGTGTATGGTTGGATCATTCTTTGAGCATTGTAGTTTCCTAGGTGGGGAGGAAGTCATTGTCTCCTTAAGATAGCTCTGGATGACAATGGTATAGTTTTTGGAAAGAGCTTTTCTATAGAGAATCTTCATTTTGTTATTGATACCTTTCATTAGACTGATATAAAACAACTCCCCACTAAAGGTTGTTTTTTATCAAAATTTACAAATTTGAAACTAGTATCATCTCTAGGTCTAGACTCTTTAACTGTATCTTTCAATAATAACGATAATTTTTCTAAAAGAATTTCTACTTATACAAGTGAAAAAGCAAAATCTAAAAGAGGATTTCTGTCTTTTTCGTGAATTCCAAATGTAACCATTTACAACCGGTTTTATTATGGAAATAAAAACTAATTTACAAACTAGAAGAAAGATATCCTATGGAAAATATTTCTTGAGGATCTATCCATTAACAAGTAAAGAATCTCTTTTTCCTGTTAAATCCTGCAACATAAAAGTGGACGGACCTATTACTTCTATGATTTGAAAATGGCTAAGCCACATTCGTTGAAATTTCGTGTGTTTCCCTTTTTCATCATGAGCCTTGTCCCATTTTAAAACTAGATCTCCCATCTGAAAATATTTTTTGGATATCATGTTTGAATCAAATGAGGCTTTTACTAATGCTTGATGATGAGCGTGAGTTATTTTGGCCCGTTCTCGTTTTTCCTCTAACTTAATTATTTCCAGCTGCCTTAGTTGTAAGGAAGAAGTTGGTGCTTCATCAATATATTGAACTAAGGCTAAAGAGGGAAGTGCTAAATGAGTCAGAAGAACCACTTCTTTCCCATAACTAAATTAAAGGGAGAAGTTCTGATAGAGGCTTTCTGTGTTATTCGTTCTGCCCATAAGGCATATATTAAAGACTTGTGCCAATTTTTATGATTTTGGTCAATGGTTCACTTAATAATTCTGATTAAATTTTTATTTGTAGATTCAGCTAATCCATTCCCCTGTGGATAGTAATTGGCAGAGTATTTAAGATTGGAGTGCAAATTTAGTCATTGTATTTCTAGAAAAATATGATGCATTGTCAAACATTAAAGCAAAAGGCAATCCAAACCTGGTGATTATGAACTGATCTATGAACTCGATGATATGTTCAGCATTAGCTGTCTTGAGTGGAACTGCTTCTACCCATTTAGTAAAGTAATTTGTTGCTGTAAGGATATATATATGTTGTTTAGAAGAGTGAGGAATGATCTCACCTATTATGTCCAATCCCCACTGATCGAAAGGTTGCTCAATGTTGACTGGTTGTAGTGGCAAGGATGGTTTCTTTTGTCTCTCGGCAACGGTTTGACAGAATTTACATTTTATCAAGTATTTATGTGAGTCTTTGAATAATGTGGGCTAGTAATATCCCGTGCGTAAAATTTTATAAGCAGTAGTGTCTCCAGCATAGTGTCCGCCTGCTGGTCCAACGTGGAGTTCCTGCAAGACTTTTTCAGCTTCAGATTTCTCAAGACATCTAAAGAGAATAGAATCATAATTTATTCTAAAAAGAACATTGTTCACGAGCTAATATTGTTTGGCTTTTATCCTTAGAGCTCTTTTCTTGGTACGATCCAGATTTGAAGGAGTGTATCCATTCTTTAAATAATAAATGATATCAACGTATAATGACTCAACATCATTTAGGCTTACCTCATACATTTGTATCTCTTTAGATGGAATTTTGGACATAAGCGAAGCTTCGACCAACATTTTGCAAAAGCCTTGACCTTTTACAATACTTGCTGGTTTGGTTTCTACATCGTATTCCTGTAAGGCAGTAACCCAATTGGCTCTTTTCTCACCCACATATTTTTGTACTAAAATATTTCTTACAGCTAAAAATGGTACTATGATTTTCGTATGGGTTTTGAGTAGAAAGGGTTTGAAACATTTAATTGCTTTGAAAAAAGTGTAAGCTTGTTTCTCCATATCTGAATAATTTAACTCAACCCCCTGTAAATTTGAATTGAAAAAATCATTCGGGGCTTCTGCCCTTTCTTGATTTGCTTGAGTAAGTATTG
>APFE030353652.1:7506-19254 GCA_000404065.3 Pinus taeda
TTGATTGTTGCTAGACCCGTTCTGGGCTAGTAGGGATCGCCTCTATCCGTAGAGGGGATTTACCTCTCCAACAACAATTTTAGCTGAAAGGCCAATTTCTGCAGGAATGTCATGAAATGGCTTGTACAAGAGAAATTTTGTCCAGCAAAAGGTTTCAAATTCCTCTGAAGCCTCACCAGGAATATAATAAAACCATGGCCAAACCCGAACAATAGCATGAAAATCTCTAGGCTTCCATGGATCTTGTTTACGCTTGCTACCAAATGTCCAAGATCTTGTTGTTTCTATCAAAGATAGATGTTCAAGGAAAAAAGGTCTCTTCTGATAATGTTGAACAAAAGTATCCTCAGATGAACATTTCAAGTCATTCTTTGATATTTTCCTAAAAACCTTTGTTCCAACATTTAAGGAAACAAATTTCCGACTACAAACAACGTTTAGATTCAATAGTAAGACCCATAATCAAAGATATTGTGGCATGATTCATCAGGATATTATCATGAGATCCATCATAAAGATAAATGTAACAATGTCTTGGTCTTGCTATTAACTCTAAAAGTTAGTATTAAAATGAATTTTATCAATAACAATCCAAATTTTCCTTCTTCAAATTCAACCACAAAAAATGTGATCATTTCCAGTTTTATCTCCTTCAACTTTTCAAGGATTCCATTCGAGTAGGTCTTCTTGAATCCCTTTACTAGAGGTTGGGATTTGAAATCCTCAAGCTGTTTAAACTTCTTTCTAAGTTCTTTAACATTATTTATTATTTTTGTCACAATTAAGGTTTTGTCCTTTTGATAGTCTGAACAAAAGTCCCTTTTAGAATCAGAGAATAAATATAACAGAAAATATAAAGAATGTCCTGCAAAGAAATTAATCATACCCTTGTTATATTAGGCCGAATAGTTCTCAAAATTGAAAACATGTCATTCATATCCTCCCTTCTTTACCTTTCTACCACTATATCATTATTTCTTTGAATGTGTGTTTGGTTAATATCATCATTATCATGGAGGAGTTATTATTTGGCATTGATGTTTTCAGCAAAAGGGCTTTGTATTTCTTAATGCTTAGGACGTTACTGGATTGCCACAATGGTGGATTTGTACTATGAAAAGAAGAAGGTGCATGTTTTCCATTTGGGTCCAAGGCACTTGACAAGGACACAATTCTCGAATCGAATGTGGTGGATCCCTGAGTAGAACCTGTCATGACAAGGATCAAATTTATGGACTCATCTATTTGTGATACTGGAATTCATGTACTGTGTTTTCTTTTGGAAGCAATTACATCACTAGCTGCAACCAATTCAGAGCTTCTAACAAATATTTTGTACTGGTATATATCTAGTTGCAAGTAATTCAGAACTTATAACAACTATTTTGTATTAGTGTATAAAGATCCATTTATAAGATAATATAACCTTGGTTTTTGGTATCAACCATTAGTTTGTAACAGTGACATGAATGCAAGGGTAGCTATTAGCAAATCCAAAAATTTCTCCAATGTCAAAATGGTTGAGACCACACACTTGCAACATAGATAAAGATGCATGTTTATATTCTATAAAAAAAGAGAGATTAGAATAGTGTTGCAACTTATGATAGGGTAATACCTTGCTACCTATGGTATTAAACACACTCTTATTAATGGCTGAACAAGTGGGATTCACAATCTCGAGGTTACATTCTTCCAATACCAATAGAATTTGATCTTCATTTTATATCCTTCATTCGAGAACTCACATAGAACTGAAAATGGTTGATAGTTGTGTAAAATTGGGCTGAAATAACTACCGGAGACAATGATGGAAGTTGCACAAACTTTAGTGGTAGCTATAAAATACTGCTAAAAGAATGATTATTTCTAATCTATGTGTCATGAATGGGAAAAAAACTTCAAAAATAGAGAAACATGAAACTGAATATAATATATATAAGCTGTATAAATTATAGTTATAATATATAATATATGATCTATAATATATATATATATATATATATATAAGATCAAAAGCATTAATATAGTAATAGTAAGAAACAAATTTTTATGACTAAAATACACTTAAAAAGGACTAGTAATTGACTTTAACTCTTTGAAAACAAAACAATGATAAGCACTCAATAATGCACATATAAATTATTTTTCCTCTATCCGGGCAACATAAAACTATTATTTCAATCAATTATTTTAAAATTATTTGTTATTTATATCATTAAAAAATAGAATCATACTATTTAGATTCTCTTCCGGATACATCGCATGAGGTTTCTTTTTCATTGACGTTTCGAACCAGCAACGGTGGTTCATCTTTAGGATGTGAAAGAATATTGAAAGACTAGTCTCGTTTTTCAATTTCATATATAGAGATGCTTAGCCGATAGATATAATTAATTTAATTATTCTTTGATGAACCTCTGCATCTCTTCAGAAATGTAAGGTCATTCTTCTTTTTCGTTAAGAGCCATCTGTGTCGTTCAAATTTGCGAACTTCTTTCATAATCTCCCTTTCGTATTGGGTGAGTATCTTGTCTTTGAGATTTCTGCGAGTTTCATTATTATTTAGATTCTCTTCCAGATACATCGCATGAGGTTTCTTTTTCATCGACATTTCGAACCGACAATGGTGGTTCATCTTTAGGATGTGAAAGAATATTGAAAGACTGGTCTCATTTTTCAATTATATATATAGAGATGCTTAGCCGACAGATATAATTAATTTAATTATTCTAAATTATTCTTTGATGAATCTCTGCATCTCTTTAGAAATGTAAGGCTAGTCTTTTTTTTTTCGTTAAGAGCCATCTGTGTTGTTCAAATCTGCAAACTTCTTTCATAATCTCCCTTCCGTATTGGGTGAGTATCTTGTCTTTGAGACTTCTGCGAGTTTCATTATTATTTAGATTCTCTTCCAGATACATCGCATGAGGTTTTTTTCATACTACTTTAGAAATAAACAAATAAATAAATAAGAAAAACAATTTTTTAGAAAATGGATGTTGTTCAGTATTACACTAATAGAAAATTATATATCAATAATTAATGTTATGCATCAATAATTAATGTAAATTATGGATGTAAAGTTTCTAGTTGAAAATTATACATTAATTATTAATGCAAGGGCTAAATGTCCAGATGACTATTTATAAATTATTATGACATATGGAGTTCCTAGTTGACAATATACATTAATTATTAAAAAAAGTAAAAGTAGTGAAGTTTAATTAATAATGTGTATTTTGAAAATTGGTTTACAATGTATTCATTTTTATTTGACAATTTGTACTGTCGGTTGATATCATTATACCTTATAAATTTAGTTGATATTATTTCTTATCTTAATGTATTATATATTTTTTTTTATTGCATCATGAGTGAAAAGAATGTATCAAATTGTTTTGTATTTATATAATTATAAAAATCAATATTACTAAATTATTTATCATTATATTACGCTAAAATAGCAGGTCGTACTACTTGTATCATATTGTTTTGTATTATATAATTATAAAAATAAATACTATTATAAATTATTTATCATTGTATTATAGCTAAAATCAGGGCAAGAGTTAACCAGCCTGCCACAGGGTATTAAATGACTGGTTAGCTGCATGTCCTTTAACTTTATAACACACCCACGCGCATAATTAGATAAATGAAAAATAATAGGGTGTGTTATAAAGTTAAAAGGCATTCAGCTAACCAGTCATTTAATGCCCTATGACAGACTCATTAGCTCTGGCCTAAAATCAAAAATCGTGACTATTGTACATTATACTATACACTATTTAAAAATAAAGAAACTAAATTTCTTTAAATAAATAATATCTATAAAAATAATAAATATACTCCTAAATTTTATAACAATAAACACATTTTTATCCTTTTGTACTATATCATTGTTGAAATCAATTCTCATTATGATTTTTCAATTAAAATTAATCATTATTTTTCATATCAATGTTATCAATATATCCTATTATTTTATATCATTAAAATCAATACATTTATACCGTAATTGGTATAACATTTTTTTTGGTTAATTTCAATGAATAAAACATACCAATAGTGCGTAATTTTAATAAAACTCTATATAAAATTTAAAATACATAAATAAATTAAACCTAAATCAACCTTGGAAATGCGTATTATTATTTGTCAATAACCCTCTCATTAAATGTCCCATCCAAGGCACGCATAAAAATATTTTAAGACAAATGAATGCAGGAAGTGCATAAATATGAGTATAACAAAATTTTTATTTTGTTAGTTTGCTTTCTTCATAGATGGATCTACACTACATAGTGCAAGCAAGCATTTTGTTTTTAACAAAAAGCTACATTATTATTATTACTTCGTGCTGGATTTATTTTAAATGATAAAAGGTATTATGAGCAATTATGGAAGTAGTTAGTAGTTATTATAATAAGCGTATATTTGCTAGTTTAAAAAAATAAAAAAAATTTTAAAATTAAAAAAACATAAAATTATTTTTAATAAAAAGTGGTGAAATATTAATAAATTCTAATTGAAATATTTAGATATTAATAAATTAAAAAAATGTTTTCATTAGTTTAAACATAATTCAAAATGATTTTATTAAAATTATTTATATATATAATATATTATAATAATATATATATTATTATATATATACCATAACCACTTATAAAAAAAATAATATATAACGATTTTAATAGAATGTAGAAAAGTCTAATAAATAATGAACTACCAGGTTAAAAAAAACAACAACCTCCCCTTTTTTATAAAATAAAAACTACTTACTTATGAAAAAATATATTATATAACAATGGTTGGTTCGAGCAGTAGAGAGAAATGAAACTAAAATTGATTGGAAACCAAAAAAAAATCACACAAGTAAACACAAGATTTTAAGTGATAAAACCTTGACAACGCGTCAAGGAAACATCCACGGGGCAAGGGATTGGATCTTTATTTAATCAATAATGATTCTCCATGATTATATGATCTCGGGCATTCACCAATTTTATAAGAGCCTCTCCTTCATTACATAACTACTATTAGTTACCGATCTCGTTACAAAACTAACTGATAGTAATTACTAGGATTTTACCCATAATTACATGTCTTGTTGTCACATTTCAACAAACTCCATCTTGACAACAATTTTCCTAATCCCTTGCCCATGCCCATTCATCATATCTTCCACAAGCCAAGAGAAGCCAAACACCATCGCAACTTTTTTACTGTAACTGGCTTCGTGAATATGTCTGCACAATTCTCTTGTGTATGGACCTTCTTGAGAGCTACTTTTCCGCCATCAATCACATGTCTCAAAAGATGATACCTTACATCAATGTCCTTGGTATTGCTGTGATAAGCTGGATTTGTTGCCATGTGAATAACACTCTAACTATCACAGAATACATTCACTCTCTCTTGCGTCCTTCCAATCTCATCAAGTAGATCCTTTAACCAGATTGCTTCTTTATTGGCATCTGAAGCAACTATATACTCTGTTTCGGTAGTGGACAACACAACTATTTCTTGAAGCTTTGACATCCAGGTAATTGCTCCACCTGCAAGAGTAAAGACATAACCTATAGTAGACCTCCTTTTGCCCAAATCACCTACATAATCAACATCCACATATCCGCAGACTGATCCTTCACTACCATTAAAGATGATTCAATGATCACTTGTGCCTCTTAAATACCGAAGCACCCATTTCACTGCTCACCAATGTTCTTCACCTAGATTTGCCATGAACCTAGTGAAAACTCCAACTACATGGGAGATGTCACGTCTTGTGGATACCATTGCATACATTAAGTTGCCTACAACATTTTCATATGGTATGTGATACATATACTGCTTTTCTTCATCAGTTCTACGACTCAAAACCGAAGAAAGCTTAAAATGGGAAGCTAATGGAACATTAACAGGTTTCACATTGTTCATACTGAACATTTCAAGTACTCTCTCCACATACTTTTGTTGTGATAACCAAAGCTTACCATTTTTCCTATCTTTGTGTATCTCCATGCCCAAGATATGTTTTTCTGCTCCAAGATACTTCATATCAAATATTTTAGAGAGCTGAGCCTTTAACCCGTTGATCTCTTCTATGCTTTTGCTTGCAATAAGCATATTGTCAACATACAAAAGTAAGATAATGAATATGCAACTGAAATTCTTGAAGTATACATAATGATCATACTCAATTCTATAAAGTTCTGGCTCACCATGAAGGAGTCAGACTTCTTGTACCATTCCTTGGGAGACTGCCTCAGACCATACAATGATTTCCCGAGCTTGCAAACTAATCTTCTACTGTGATCTTGTACAAAACTTTCTGGTTGTTCCATATATATTTCTTCATCCAAATCACCATGTCGAAAGGTTGTTTTAACATCTAACTGTTCTAACTCAAGGTTAAGTAATGCAGTTAGTGCTAACATAGTACGAGTATAAACGTGATTTACAACTGGTGAAAAAATCTCATGAAATTCAATACCTTCAACCTGAGAATACCCTTTTGCTACCAGTCTTTCCTTATACCTTTTGATACTTCCATCAGCTTTTCTTTTCAATTTGAAGACCCATTTACATCCAACAACACTTCTCCCTTCAGGAAGTTCTACAAGATCCCACATATTGTTCTTGGCTAAGGAATCCATTTCTTCTTCCATAGCTATTTTCCATTTCTCTCTATCCATATCATCTACTACTTCCTGATAACAAGAAGGTTCCCCATCTTCAGTAATAAAAGCAAAAAACGAAGCAGAACCTTCATACCTTTTGAGAGCTTTTCTTTCCTTTGTAGACCTTCTTAGAGTGACTGGTTGCTGAACTGGTTCAGAAACTTCAACGATTTCCTTTGTAGACCTTCTTAGAGTGCCTAGTTGCTGAACTGGTTCAGAAACTTCAACAGTTTCCTTTGTATCTTCTTCACCTTTTCCACGAGAAGTATCTCCTTACTTTCGTCTTTCGAAAAAGGTCTAGCCTCCCACTGAATTTGTTGATTTGGTGATACCTGTTCTTGTTCAATTCTTTCAACATTTGATTTTAAAATAGAATATTCATCAAATGTTACATCTCTACTAATGACTATCTTCTATGACATAGGATCCCACAACCTATATCCTTTCACCGCATAATCATACCCAACAAAGACATAAAAGTTTGATTTTGGATCTAATTTTGAACATTGATTTTAGGAATAAGAGCATCAGAATCACAACCAAATATCCTTAAATGTGAATAATCTCAAAATTGACCTAACCAAACTTCTTCAAGAATTTTACAATTAATTGCTACTGAAGGTGATCTGTTAACTAAATAACAGGCAGTAGATACTGCTTCTACCCACAACTCCTTTTGCAATTTAGCATTGTTGATCATGCTTCTGGATCTTTCCATAAGAGTCTGATTCATATTCTCAGCAACACCATTTCGTTGAGGAGTATAAACAACAGTTTTATGTCTAACAATTCCTTCATCCTTACAATATTGTTCAAATGTTAGAGAAGTAAATTCACCACTATTGTTAGTTCTTAAACATTTAATTCATTTGCCTATTCTTTTTTCTACCATTGCTTTAAATTGTTTAAGGACATTAAATACATCAACTTTCTTTTTTAACATAAAGACCCAAACTTTTCGGGAGAAATCATCAATAAACATTAAGAAATATAAAGCACCTCCATATCATACAATAGGAGATGGTCCCCGATGATCAAAATGAATATAGTTCAAAATTTCTTTACTATTATGACTTCCAGTTTTAAACCTTTGTTTACATTGTTTTCCATACACACAATGTTTACAAAAATCCAACTTCAAGGATTTCAAATCAAGAAGTAATTTACAGTTCATCAGTACTTGAAGACCTTTCTCGCTCACGTGACCCAATCACTAATGCCATAGGCGAGTACCTTCTTCTTCTTTCTCTGACACAATCATTGCTTCACTAACCTAAGTACTTCCTTTGGGTCTGTAAATATTTCTAACCTTTTCTGCTTTCATAACGACTAGGGTGCCTTTTGAGACTTTCTACACTCCATTATGACCTGTAAACTTATAACCATCCGAGTCCAAAACTCCCAAAGAAATCAATTTTTTCTTTAATTTAGGTACATGTCTAACACTAGTTAATGTTCTAACTGTGTTATCATACATTTTATTCTTGATATTTCCCATCCTAACATTCTGACATGATACATTATTACCCATAAACACAGAACTACCATTTACAACTTCATATATTTTACCATAAATCCAGAAAGCAAATCTTGTCAAGGATGTTCACAAATATCCTAGAATAGAAGAAGATCTTTTTGCTTCCAATTCTAGTGGATATATTTTAGATCTTGAAAAATCTACAAATCCCACAGAATCGATAAGAATATGGATAGGAGCCTTATATCAAATGCAAATTACAACAAGGCTAGATAATATATCCATATTTGTCCTAGCAGAGAAAAGAATGGCAAGAATTGTATATGACTAGTGGACAGGACCGCCAGAAGCATAACAACAAGCAGTGACAACAACAGGCCTATCTACATTAGAAGAATTGTTAAAAACACAGTTTGTGCCTGAACCTATTGATGAAAAGAAACAACTTATTAATGATCTCACTAGGATGGAATTGAAAGATTTAAAGTTTCTTGAGACATTTGGTCAAGATTTTATGGCCAAAATCTACAAAGCCAATCTTTCAAATGATTCAACTCAAAAAGTTGCATTTTTATCAAAGCTACCAGGAAATTTAGGTGATCTGATTTCCAAATATCTTAAAATTCAAGGCAAATCTATTGATCAAATTTATTGGATAGATCTACTATTTAGATGCTAGGAGAAAGTAAAGTATCTTTGTTAGCAAAAACAAGCACATGATATAACTCCTAGTGCTAATGTCTGTTGTGCAACTCTTCCCTAGACACCTTTTAAAAAGAAAAAGAAAATCAGAAGATATGGTAGATTTAAGCCTAAGAAGGTAGCCAATCCCAAAAATCCCTTTAAAAATTTTTGCTTCTTGAAAAAGCAGAAACAACCAAGAAAAACAACAATTGTTATTTCATATGCAAACAGGAAGGACATTTTACTCGAAAATGCCCAATCAGTTCTTCCAATAAATTGAAAGCTTGTGTTGATATTAAAGAATTTCTTGATGATTGGTCAGTTGTTGAATCACAGGATGATTTATCAAATGTATATATTTTAATTGATGCCTCCCTGACAGAAGATGAACAAAGTCCAGGGTTTGCTCAAAAAATGAACATTTGTACATATTGTTCAGATGATGATATCTTAGAAGAAATTGCCTCAGAAGAAAATGAACATCATTATAGTGATGAATTTGAGACAAGCTCAGAAGTTTCAGAAAGTTCAGAAGAGTCTGTTTCATTATATTGGTCTCCTGAAAAGACTAAGGACAAAGGTAAGCAATCTATATCATCCTTACCAAAGTTGAATTCTTTCTGTCTTGATGAGAAGAAGATAGCTACCTCATCCTCTTCCATGCCTATTCCATAATTTGAAATACTGAAAAGTTCTTTCAATGCATTGGGATGTTCTGATCATCCTTTTCTTTGTGCATAATCCTTCTTTAATTTCACAATCGGAAAATTGTTCGAAAATCTCATATTGAGGGAAAGTATCTGTACTTTCAAAATGTTTAGTAAGCCTTTGTAAGAATGAGGCTTCTAATTCATCAAACAGATATGGGATCCTTAATGTTAACAAAAATTTACCAACATCTTCCTTGATATTAATTTCTTCAAGATCCATCATCTTTGCACTAGTAAAGATTTCTAATGCAAAATCAATGCTACCAATTAACTGATAATAATTCAAAATCTGCAAGACCCATATCATTGGTTGTGTATACTGGATGGACCATAAATCATCAAGTGTTCTAAAATATACTTTCACCTTCATGTTTGGGAGAGAATAAATCTTTACCAATTCTGGATCAAGCCCTAGAAGAGTACCAATATTCTTTGATTTCCATGCCTGGCATTTTTGTATCCATTGGTTTCTTCATAATCTTAACCCAACTATCTTCTTGATTTTTGTACAGAGATATTAAATTTTTTTCTCTAACAACTTGAATCTATATACAAAGGTATAAAAATCATCTTGTTTACATGGTAACTCAAATATGCTTTGCTGGGGTTCTCTGTTGCTGCTGATCCTCTGAGTTTTGTTCATGTCTCTTGTAAGAGCATCTGCAATATAATTAGAATTTCCAGGAATCCATTCAACATCAAAATCATATTGCTGAAACCATATTTGCCATGACAATAACCTTCCTCTTGCCATTTTTCTTAATATATTTGCTACCAAAAAGTATTTAAAGTTCATTGAATCAATTTGGATTAAGAACTTCTTTAGGGCAAGATAGAGTTCAAACCTTTGAATACCATTAAAGATTGCAAGAGTTTCTTTTTCAGCAATGAAGTAATTTTTCTGATTAGGCAGAAATTCTCCTGATGCATATGCACATAGCTCTTCTTCTTTATTATCCTCCTTTCTTTCAAAAAGAACTACAGCCCAAAATTCATCAGAGGCATCTGTTTGTAGAATGAGTAAACCTTCTCCTGGAGGCTATAGTTTAGGAATATTTTTGCATTCTTCTTTCAACTTCTTGAATGCTTCTGTTGCTTGGCTTGACTATCCTGATTTTAAATGTTTTTGAATAGGTGCAGTCTTTTTAGATAGTCTAGGAATGTGTTTATGAATATAATTTAACACTCCTAGGAAAGCTGAATCATCTTTGTGTCTTTGAGCTCATTAGGAAAATCAGCAAGTTTGGTGAGTACGTGCGGTTGCATATGGATGTGGCCTTCTACTACATGTATTCCAAGAAAATCAATGTTTTCTCGAAACAGAACCATTTTCTTTTCTGACAAGACTATTCCATGGTTCTGCACTTCTTTAAAAAATATTTCTAAATGTGCTAAATGAGTAGCAAGATTAGGACTGTGAATCAAAATGTCATCAATGTAAGTAATGATAAAATCATACTTACCAAAAATGAAATCCATCCTTTTCTGAAAGAAAGCAGGGGCATTATTTAACCCAAAAGGAAGAACCTTCCATTGATAGAATCCTGCTGGACATGTAAAGGCTGTTTTATGTCGATCTGCTTCTTCAATTTGAATTTGGTAGTAACCTGACTTCATGTCGAATTTGCTAAAGATTTTGCTCTTCTGAATATTTTGCATTATAACTTCTTGATGGGGCAGTGGATAATTAAAACTTTGAGTGATAGCATTTAGCGGCTTGTAGTTTATTACCATTCGTGCTTTTCCACTAACTATTTCTGAATGATTTCTTACTAGAAATGCAAAGCATGAATAATGAGAAATACTAGGTTCAATCAGCTTGAGATTTAATAATTTTGCAATTTGTTTTTTGATTTCTTGTTCATCACCAGGAGTACAAGGAATAAGCTTACATTTTACTCCATTGTCATGAAGACTGATGATTTCTTGTTTTGGACTCTCTTTTCCCCAAAACTTCTGTGGGTCTTCTGAGAAACTCTTAAGTAGTATTTCATATATGCCTTTCTGTTCTTTAGACCATTGAGGATCTATAACTAGCTTCTTCTTTGTCTTAAGTGTCTCTTTTTCTGCATATTTTTGCAAGACTTCTTGCCAGTTTTGAGAATCATTTTTTGGCTTTCTGAACCCAATTTTTCTTTGACTATTTTCTTTTCTTGCTTTAGAATTTGCAATTTGTAGCCTTGGTACA